>NCQT01099488.1:0-13105 GCA_002740465.1 Stenocereus thurberi
CAGTTTGTTGTTTTGATATCATATTGCTTTTGCTAAGATATAATCTTGCCTATTCGTATTGTGCCTTTAAGCCTGCATATTGTAAAGATAGACTATCTACTTATTTCCGCGGATAGTAATATGTTTGTATTCCTCTTGCAAATGCAGTCATAAACTGTCTTTTGATACCATTGTTAAGTTGTTCTATAGGCTTGCTATCCTGACACTAATGGGCCAATGCAGCAAGCCTTTGCAACTTGCTGTGAGCTTTTCTAGTGGATGTAATGTTGGCATGATATGTGCTCTTTTCTAGTGCCGAGATTTTGAGCTGTTCAGGTAGTAGATTTTGTAATAAACTCTCCTGAGTTATTAAGATCCCAACAAAAGGAGTCACTAGTGCTAAGGATGGGAATGTCCCAGCGCGCGTCTTGTTGGATGAAGTCGCTCACTTTGGCGTTTGGGTTAGGGATATTTCTTCAGACAAGTCGATCATAGTAGCTAAGTTATTATTTTCTATCTAGTTAATATACCAAAAGGATGTCTTCTTCCATTTCCCTTGTTTCCACACTCGGCCCTTTCTTGGCAGCTCTCTACATTTAAGAAGATTTTTCCAAACTGGTGAATCAGTAATATTCATCTTATAACTAAAAAACTAGGCATTTTGTAGATATTTATCTTTATGGACTGAACCTATAAAATGGCCGGATTCGTCTGTGAGTACTTTCCAAGCTAATTTACACTGAAATGGTTTATTGACAGCTTCTATCCTGTGAAGGCCCAAACCTCTTTTGTTTTTTTGGCATACATATTTTGTCCAAGCTATAAGTGGTAGTCCTTTTTTTGTATTGGATTTTTTCCAAAAGAACTCTCTGTTGAGTTTTTTGAGCTGATTATTAGTGCTTTTTGAAAGTTGAAAACATTGCATCGTATGTGTTGATAGTGACTCTAAATGTGAGTTTTTTGAGGGTTGATAATGACCCTTACCTGAAAGTTTCTTGTGGCTAGATTTCAGAGTCTTAAGGAGACTCAGAATCCTTTGTACCTGGCTACTACTTGCTCAGGGATGAAGCCCGAACTGTTGTTGCTACCTGCTACGGTTTCGGTTTGGTGGGCTATTTCCGTTTGAATAAGAAGATGAGCGAAAATATGGTGATTGATTTGTGATAATAAAGTCCTCATCTTTGTTTTTCTTTTCATCGTCCTTCCCCATGGTTTTTTTTTATTTTTTATTTTTTAGGCAGGCTCTGATACTATAACAGATTTGCTAGAGCAACGAGAGAGAAGAAGAAGAAAAGATTTGGTGTATGTGGGGCTGTCAAATAGGTCAGGTTGGATTGAATTCGTGTTAGTGTCGAACTTAAACGGGTCGAGAAATCCTTGATCTGAATCTAACATGTTTATTAAACGGGTTGAAAATCTTGATCTATACCCGTTTATTTTTTAAACGAGTTGACTTGAAATTTACCCATTGACCCATTTAATATAAATTGGTCAGGTTCAGGTTATCCGATTACTCATTTACCCACTTAACATATCGACTAAAGTATGACTATGTAACATTATAAACTATTATTTTAAGTCCAATATATCATAACAGTGAAACCATTGTCTATAATCTGTAAGAACCACGACCCTAAAATACAGATCGACTAATTAAATCCTACTTTTTCACAATTTTCCCCCAAAGAATTGGGTAAACAGGTCGACTTGTTTAACCTATTTAATTAATGGGGTTAAATAGATATTTTTTCGTGTCAAAATTTTCAATCTGAACCTAACCCACTTAATTGAACGGGTCAAACATGTCAACAATTAAACGAGTTGAAAATCTTTATCCAAACTCACTTACTTTCGTGTTCAGTTTGGGTCGGTAATCATGTCAGGTCAGCTTTTGGCAGCCCTAAGTGTATGTATTATGCCCCTTAGCCGTGGCATAGCAAACATATATATACATATACACTTGCATGATACTTAGACTTCTAATCTTATCTTGACAACTAAGTAACCAAACATATTTAGGAAACCCATTCCTACTTGACTACAAAACCTTCCCTCATTATATAAGAAGCTAAACCACAGTCTATTACTTCAAAAAGTTAACCTCTTCGTCTTTCCGGCTGATCTCCCATCTCCCACGTCCATTGCTTTAATTTCTTTCTCTATCAATAATGTCTTTCTCAGCAAGGTATGTGTTTAAATCTCTTTAATTTCCATGCTTAGTGATAATCCAACTGCAATTTTTAAAATTGATGTACTAACGCATGATATACAAATATGAATGACAAAGAATTGAATTTTTATCTCTGTCTTTTCATAATCCATATGAATTGCAAATTTTGTATGCATGCATTTACAGAATGGAATTTTAAATTTTTAATGTTCAGATGGTGAGTTTTGTCGACTATGATTCTGACCAAAACAAAAGAATTATCCACTTCCAGGGAAGGAAAGATGTGGACTTGATTAGCTCATTGGCGGATGATGTTCTTGTTCAGATTCTCTGTTTATTAGACCTAAAAGAAGCAGGCAGAACCAGTGCGCTTTCGAAGAGATGGAGACATGTGTGGACTAATTTACCCGATATCTACAACTTTGATACTTCAGGAATGTTATGGCCGAGGCTGAAATCATACGATGACAATCAATAAAACACCGAGTTGAATAAATTCATTGATCATGTAAACCAGATAGTGAGTTCTAGCCAGTCAACTCGAACTAATATCGATAGATTCTTGGTGTGTTGTTCCCTAGATATAAACCACAGAGAAGATGTTCAAACATGGGTGAACTTCGCAATGGAAAAGGGTGTCAAGGAACTCAGAGTTGAGCTTGACACGTTTGCTCGGTGAACCTCTTAGATCGCCTCCGGTCTACTTAGATCCATTTGGGCGTTACGCGCAGTCTCCATCAGCTAAATGAGGTTTCTCTTCTCAGCTAACCAAGCTCACCTTAACCATAAACCACAATAACAAGGTTAGTACTTTTTCCATTCCGTTTGTTTCTTTTTGGATCATGTGGACGCTTTATCTATATGAAGTTTGGCAATTTTTGGTTGTTTACTTGCTAGAATTGCTTAGCTTGTTTTTGTTTCCACACATTCAGGGTATTTTCAACAGCTCCGTTGAATTTCCTCATTTTCAAAAGCTGAAGCAACTCGAGTTGACAATATCATGTGAATGAGTGAATCCGATCAGAGCCTTCTTGTTATCACCAACCTAATTGATGCATGTCCAGTATTTGACAAATTCAAGCTACAGGTGGGTTATTCATTGTCTTTTACTCCTACTAAGTATCATTGTGCTAGAGAATTCGCGCTCATATCGAAAGACCTTCTTTAGGGCATGCAGCGCAATGTGTGCGACTTTGCCAAGTTGATGAGCTTTGGAATGCCTGTAACCAATGTGGACACATCAGTTGATAAAAGTTTCAAGCAAGCTTCATCAGGGCCTTAGCATATTTGAGATGGTTGGATTCATGGGATGTGAAGCGGACAATGAGCTTGTTTTGTATTTATCGCGATTTGCCATCTTGCTTGAGAAGGTTATTCTTCATCCATTACAAAGAAAGTGTTTTAGGGAGCATATAGAAGCAAATAGAAGGAAACAAGCCAAGCTACTTGGGGATCAGCTACCAGCAAGAGTTCAATTGGAGATTCTCTGATTATATCTTCTACTTCTCCCCAATAATTAGAAATTAATATTAGTTATTATTGATCTTTATTTTGAGGATAAACGAATCGATGTGTGGAAATTTCAAATTTCTATGGAGCATCACTATTTACTAGTGATCTATTTGTCCAATTATTATTATTGTTGTTGCTCTTCTTCTTCTTCTTCTTCTTCTTGGTATAACATGAGCTACTACATACGACCTGAAAGTGAATCAGAATGCATTGATAAGTCCCAGATGTTTGGTTGATGATGGGCATTGGCCACATTGAGAAACTCGCTTAGTCGCTTGATTGGCTTTTCTGAAAATACGATTGATCAGGACTTGATTTGGTGTGATATCTGGAGTTATACTGACTAGGACTTTAGTACACACTTGGTGTGACATTTAAGCATCCAATCACAGATACAAACAACCTCGCTGATGATTATCAAGCAATAATCACACAGTATTAATGCAAGATTAACAGAAACAGACTAAGATGGCACCATCTTTTTGTTCTTGATAGAATTGACCACATGAAAATTGGAGCAGGAAATAGTAAGTAGCTAATCACCCTGGTCCTTCATCAACGATCTCCTGTATTCTGATACACAGTTAGCCACCTCTTGTAAAATTTCAGATTTCCTTCTAAGCTTTTCATTAAAAGCCTCTGCGTGTGTCATGTTGAGAATGTTCTTGTCATGCATGAAGTGGACTGTGATCTTGATGTTGTCTTGAACCTGCTTTGTCACCACCACATTCTCATCATCGCTGCTAGGCGCATATCGGTCACTGGTGTCACTCTCTTGTATCTCGGCATGAGCATCTGGTTCAGATCCACTCCGTTCAGGATCTATGCATCTATTAATGACAACAGAGATTGAAGTGAGGCAGTGAAGAGATCATATGTTACTGGTCCATTCCTTCTCTACCAAGTTTATTGAACTCACCGTTTAATGGAGTCTTCTAAAGATTTAATGGCTATGCCTTTAGTATCATAGTGTAAACTGAACTCTACAAAATCATGCAGGAGTAAGTTGCCGTCGAGATTGACTATGGCTTGGCTAGCTAGAACAGAATTTGGATAAAGGACTTCTTCTTCTGTACCAACTTTTGAGAATGTTGTTCTCCAAATCCCAATTTGTTTCACCTCCATCTATTTAGTTGAATCATGATATTCAAAGTCGATTAGTAGAAAATAAGAAAAACTACGCTAATTCAATCACAATGTCGATGATATCAGGGTTACCTGAATGTCATCAATGACACAGAGGTCACCAACAGTGAAAGGGTGCATGAAATAGACAAACACAATGCCTTGAAACATCGTCTTGAGAGTGTCCCCGAATATAAATGCTGCCGCCAAAATGGGTGATGTTACAACAACAATCACTTTTGTGGGTAAAACTTTGGTGAACAGCAGCCAGATGATGATGACAGACACAACTATGAAACCAACCATAAGCCTGTTCAAGAACTTCACCACCTCCTCCGCACTTACTAGCAAGTATCTCAATTGCAAACAATTTTGCTGAGCTCTCTTCTGTTCACCCATTCATAACAAAGCTCAATTAGTCTGTTTAACTGTTTATCAATAATCATTTTTGATTCTTTTCCTCGTACTTAATAGAGATACATTAATCTTCTGATCAAATAATGGCAAACAACCTTTATACGGTTCATTCATTACCTGCAGAATGCACTTCTAAATTCTTCCTAGCCATGGTCTAAACGTAGGATCCAGAAACAGATTGAGGAAACAATTAATTGAAATGAAAACTGTGCAACTAAAAAGAAGAGATTTGTCATCGGACCTTTTTAGGCAACCCCCCTCCCCACCCAAAAAAATGAATAGGAAAATTGGGTTTGGGTGCTACACACTTATATGATATAGCCGGAGCTACAGACCAGATGATATAGCGCAATTTGAACCAAGGAAACTTGACTTGTTCGGAAAGAAGAACATAGAAATAGGGGGTAAGCTTTAACCATATGTGGTAACCCAGGTCTATAGACCTAAGACTACCATATAATTTGCATGGGATGTTTGGTAAAGGCATACCATCCATGTCTCAAAATCTTGAGCATAGGCCATTGTCTCTGTATTCTTGTTCGTCTCCTGAAGCTGTTTGTACAGAATCTGTTCAGCATCTTTAACTAGCATGTGACTACCAAACCCCCTTTCCAGACTTGCGTCCTCAATATATTTCTTAACATCTTCCTCACGAATTTCTCTGAATGAAAATGCAAAAGTATTTGATCCAGTACGTGCAAGCATCAGTAATTTTTGATTAAAGAACTGCTCGGACTTATGCAGAAAATTCTTTACCTCTTATCAAGATCTAGATGATTGTCCATATTGTTTGTCTTTCTCCATTGTCGACAGAAGCATAAAATTTCGTGGTCATTGGGCAATGATGCATCACAAGATACAAATGTACGAGCAACAATCTCTTTTTCATGCATGGATATAATAGCATCTCTAGCAACCTCACCCTGCAGTTCACTGTGTGTTGAGGAAGCATTTTCACCAGCATGTACATTGCGTAACACAAGTCCGACTATTGTTAGTTTGGCTTGATTCCATTTCTCATGTTGTCTCATTTCGGTGTCTTTGTACCTGTTTTCTGAATCTACAAGAAACCAACGCCGTAATAATCTTAATGTAGAATTCAATAACTCCATGTAAAGTCCCCATATGGACATGTTATATTGTTGATGATCATCATAAGATCCCCATGTAAAATAATGTGCCATTCTTAGATTGATTAGACCAAGACAATAAAGACAGTACCAGTGTGTCAGTTTTCTATTAATNNNTTCGTCAGATCTCTCATAGATTGTGTGAGCCTTCCATGAAAGTAATACGAAGTTCTTGATCAACAAGAGGACTCCACATATGAGCTCTGAAACAAAAGTCGAGGCACCAAAGTCTAGGACTTTATCAGCCAAAGCTGACTTTCCAAGGCGGGGGCGGAAGTACAAATTCCAAACGAGCATATGCATCAGTGCCACGGCTATGAAGGTGATGCTTCCCCTTAGTCCTTGGATATAATAGAAGGTGCACTTTGGGCCCTTGCAGTCTTCAGGTCTCGCGCACAATACTCCTCTAAGACGAACTAGTATTGCACGAAGTGTGATGCCAATAGCATTGTGGCCAACAACAGAGATGAGAATGAGTGCACGAATCCATTTCCAAGTGAGCAAACCGAGAAAGCTGTGGTGCTTCCATTTGGGAACAACCTTCATGATCAGAAGCATTGCAGGCAAGAGTAGAAGGCAGCTTACTGCCTTCAATAGGCCCTGAATCCACGGCAGCCAAGGCAGGGCAGTTGGTGCAGTAGACCCTATGGAGAGGTATCCTAGGACTATAATGTGAATTTTGATCCATTGATTAACATGGAGTCCGAGAAAGATGAGTTGTTCCGAATTGTGATCAACAGCTTCAATGATCCCAAGCAAGGCTGACAATATGATAATGGCAAGTAGTAAGATCAAAGTAGAAGCATCCTTTGAGATTGGGCTCGAAACTAGTGTCCTACAACCATCATTGGCAATGGCATCACCCTTCATGGAATCGATCAAGTGTATCGCAGTATTAACCAACAGGACAATCAAAACTGTCATGATTGTGCCAAGAGTTAGGAGAAAGTATACAAAGATGGCCGAAGCAATAACCCCCAGAACCGCGATTGCTTGTTTCCATGCAGGAAGAAGAATAGTTCTAGTACTGCGAGTAGCACGAGTAGATCTATTTGTGTTGAGGTTCATGTCAATGATGGCATCGCGATTGGACCATCTGCCCCCTAATTCCATGCTTATGAAGATGCGGCTGAGAGTGTTATGAATTTCAACCTTCCAACTCAGGGTGATCAGCGGGTTAGATGAAGCACACCCTTAAAGAAAGAAAGAAACGTCGAAATTTCATTTCAGAACTTAAAAGGGATTGAAGCACAAATGATTTTACAAAGATTCATTCAAACAAAAAGAAAAAGGAGATACAATTTGAATTGGAGGAGCTTGTCTTTCTTTTACCTTTAGGCTTGTGTATGGATGGACCAAGGCAAACAGAATGTTCAAAGCAAAGTGTCTCTGGCTGCAAGAAAGACTCAAAGGACAACATGTTTCTCTATATAAACCAAAGAAATATATTCTACTAAATTTGAAAGTTTTTCTCAAGCTCCTATTTGACCATTAAATTGTTGAATATATATTATATAAATTAAAAACTTCAAAATTATGTTTTAATGTTTGCAAGACACTTTTTTTTTCATAAATTTTAATGTAATATTTGTTAATAATATTTACAAATAACCCTTGGCTATTTTTTTTTAAAAAACAAAGTCAAATAGCTTGAGAGATGTTCTTTCAAATACTCCTTCCTTCACAAAAAAATAATCTATTTTTCCTTCCAGTGAAGTTCCAAATATAGTTCTTAAGTATTACATTTTTTTCTCTCTTTTTACACATCTAAAATCAAGTAAAAAAAATACATTAAATGATATTTCCTTAAAAATTTTCATTATCGATGTAGGACACTACATCTAAAATCAATAAAAAAAATAATGCATTAAATAATATTTCCATAAAAATCTTCATTATCTATATAGGATAATAATCTTTTTGAAACAAAGAGGAGTAATTCTTTTCACAAAGTGCTAATTTGACTCTCAAGACTAATATCGAGCTGATCTATGTACTCAGTCGTATATATTAAAAAAAAAACCCCACAAGGCACTAATTAAATTAAGCACATCTGAACCATTAAACGGCTATTTTTATATTGAATTGATCTCTTCTCTGAGTTATAAGCAATAACCACTACCTTCACCAATTGTTTTTTAAAAAAAATAGAACACGCAATTTTTTGGTATAGCGTTGACATTGTTCTCACGTCTGACACCTCCCCCCCCGGGGGGAAGACCTCGTTGTCATGGGTGTCGGGTACTTTTGTGCTAGCACGAGTATTCTCGATCTTTTCAACTAATTAAGGACCGTAATAAAACAGAGCCAGCTCGTTGAGGTCTTTAGTTCAGCTTGATCAAAGCTTGGCTCGGGTTTGAACCAAGTAGAACTGGAGCCCAGCCCGAGCCTAACTAGCCTAAGCTCCACCGGGTTGGGTTTACTTCAATTAATTCCTTTTTTTAATGCTTGCATGGTGAATATTAAATTATCATTAGGATCAATAAAATCTGATTTCAACTTTTATTTCTTGAATCTACTACATAAGACAGAATTTAATTTGAATTGTAGTCTTGCGTTTAAAAACTTTTAAACAAAATAATAAAAAAGAATAACTTCTTGAATCCAATACTGCAATGCATGGGTCCATCTAAGTTGATCCAGGTTTAAGTCCAAATTGAGTTGAATGAAACATCCAACTTCTTCGAATTGGGCTTAGATTGAATTTTCAAATCCAAATATTAATCAGATAGGATTCAGATGTTTATACATCCAATTCGGATCTAATCCATTACCATTTCCAAGCACACTTCACCCTAAAGGTGGGTAGTGAACTGTGCAACAGATAATTTGTTCTTTTGGCCAACATTGGGTTTTGTCTAGACATAAAACTAGTGGTCTAGATTAGCTTTTTGCCTCCCAAAAATAAATATGTAGAACTTCAAACTAGTACTAATTAATACATCCAATTTCTATAACAGTTAATACGAAACAACTAATAGTTAATATAATTAGTTTTGCTAATGTGTCAAATACATACTGATTGTAGTTAATGTGCACATTCATCGGTACCTTGGCTTAATTAGATGCCGTATTATTCAACATAATCGCTTCTCAATCTACGCATGCATGCGATTTTGAATCATGCCAAGTTTCTTGGGTCATAATCTCATCAAGAATTTCCTTCACTTCCATCAACAACTTTGTCCTACTCTTCTTATGCTTCTTGTAACAGACAGAAGGTATTATATGATTCGTATTTTTATAACTTGGTTTATGTCTGAAATGAATGACAATCTTTGCACCATCTTCTCCAACCTCTTTCACCAACACTCCTAGAGCACGTTTCTGCTACCAAACAAACCTTTCTTCTAAGTACCTAACCAATCAATTAAGAAAAGCTCGAACATCGAGTTAACTACACAAGCAATTGAAAATGCCGAGTTTATTTATTGGAATATGAAAGTGGGTATTGTCCCACATTAACAAAGAACCAGGTAATGAAGATAGTAAAAGCAACGTATAGATCAAATGATGTAATAACTTACTTGTCAATTTCTGCTTTTAGTTTTTCAAACGTCGAGGGAGTCCAACAATGAATAGGGATAGAGTACTCCACAGAATCATTGAGATCCAAGCCTCCCTTGGGCTTGATAACCAGCTTCCCTACTAATACTGAGTTTTGATAGGTAACTTTCTTGCTAGAATCGACCTCGACAAGGGTTGTTTTCCAAATGCCAATCCGCTTGACCTCCATCTGAGGGAAGGGAGGTACACGGGATATATCAATGTGCAAGTTCTCAACACATTTTGTATGGTACAGAAAACGGGATGTTAAGTGAGGAAGACAATCTTTTTTCAAAAAAAATCAAATGATTAACACATCAGTAAAAGTCTAAAACATTATTTTTCAGTGTGAATCCCGCTTTCACGGAGACTAAGAAGACGTCTGTAAGTATATATATGTTCGCAAATTGTTAGAGCTTTCTAAATTGGAAACTTGAGGTTGAGATTCTAATAGAAATGGTTTCTCTCTCAGTACCTGAGTACCATCAATGATACACACATCACCGACGTCAAAAAGATGCATGACAAATGCAAATATGATTCCTTGAAAGACATTCTTGCAAGTATCACCAAAGATGAAAGTGGCTGCCAAGATTGGTGATGTAAGAAGGACAAGTAGTTCAATTGTTGCAATCTTCGTTGCAAAGAGCCAGATCAATAGGAAAGAAGCAAGAAAGAATCCAGTCAGGACTTTGTTCAAGTAACATGCAACTTCGTTGGCACCGATTATGCTGTTGCTCAATTCCCGACAATTCCGGTAAGCTTGTACCTATTCACAAAAAAGAGATAATGTGTATCATATATCGAGGAGTGTATACTTTCACTTATCAGGTATGTGTATTTTCCTCACTGATATTGATCATATAAACAACTTGTAATATGAAGTGTCAGTATGACTTGTGAGAGTATGCAGTCTGAAAGTATGACATAAGCTTGCAGGAACACGCACCACCCATTTTTCAAAAGCATGAGCATCAATGCCTTCTTTTTCCTCCATTTGCTTGTACAGAATTTTTGCTTCTTCGTCATCTAGATGTACTCCGAAGATGTCTTTTATATCTTCCTGCAAACCCTTTGAAGTGGATATTCTCCTACGTTGCGCCAGGGTTTCCGGCGTTATTGCATTTGATGTAGTTTCATGTTGCATTTCCATGCTCTTGCTGCATGAGAAAGTGCTCAATGATAAACTTTTGATGGACTACACACACTCTGCCTTTGCCATTAAAACTGAAAGAAAGTCGCTTACTTGAAATGTGTCTTAAACCGGCTTGCAATATTGGCATCGTTCTTCTTTAAGACAGCTTCAATATCTTCAAAGCATTTGGCCATTTGCTGAAGTTCGTAAGTTGGAACACGGGTTTCTCCTAGGTCTAGAATCCCATTTTCCCATTGCCTGCTTTCTTCATCATCTCCTTCATTAGGATGGCTGTATTTCAGGCCTCTAAAATGGATTTCGCTGAGAATGCTTGACCAGGCACTGTACCTGCCGGTATCTAAAATTTTGAGCTGGTAAAAAGCTTGGGATTTGCTCAGGAGACAGAGGAAATAGAAGTGATGAATTCCTGCAACTACAATTTTATCATGGAATCGATCATAAACCACATGAGCCGTCCATATAAGCACAATGCTCTTCTTGACCAGCCAGAGGACCGAGCCACTGGCCAGGCAAACAAGTCTCCATGATACAAGCTCTGATGCTCTTTTGGATACAATGGCTGCTTGCCTGAAGTGGTGGTCTAAATACGAAAGCCACACAACCATCTATAGGATTGAGGTACACATAAAGTTGGTGCTCTTTCTCAAACCTTTGGCAAGATAAGTCCCATGCTTTGTATAACCATAGAATAACTCAACTACAAAAACAATCAAATGACTAGCGAAATTGATAAGCATGTTTCCTAGAAGAATTAAGGCTAACACCTGGATGAGTTTCCAGGTTTGGAAACCAAAAGTGATGTGATCCTTCCAGGGTGGAGCAAGCTTCAAGATAACTACCTCGGCAATCAAGAAAACAGCACATTCAGTAGCCTTCACCAATGCATTCAGCAATGGAGAGATATACCATTCATAAGACAATATACTAAACCACATAAAATGCAGGATGACGCGAGGAATGCTTATTAGTAGGCAAAAGCCTGAAAATACCATACACAGCTCAATCCACTTTGCAGGCTCTAGCTCCAGAACTATGACACGATGCTTTAAAGCATCAACATTGTGCACCAGAACCAACCAAAACTCCCAGCCAAATATAAGGTTCCCTATAGAACACAGAAAAATGTATCGAGAAAGAAACGCTCCTGCTTCCCTAAGGGTTTCTTTCCAAATGCCTCCATGGATCACAAAGTCCAACAAGCTTGATATGAAGAGAAGGATCACAAAAATCATCAACACTGCCATAATTACAAAAGGCATAAACATTGGCAAAACTACTATCACCAATGGTGCCACTAAGGGGAAACTTAACCCCAGAATAATAACCAGGCTGTGGCGACCATGGGGTGGATCTTCTACATTAGCTCCTTCAAGAGCAGTGGATAGTTGGGAGGCAGGAATAGCCATTGGATCGAGGAAAGAATGAATCGAAAAAAGACCGGAATGTGTTTGAATGCCAAGAATTAGAGAAGAAGATTACAGAATGAAATTTGAATGTATGAACACTAAAATCAGATTGAAAGATTGGAGATGACTCTGAATGGTTCATCCTTCCAACCAGAGGATCATGTCAACTGCATCTTTAGCTCTGTGCATACTCTACTTAATTATTTCTTCCTTAATTTATCTCCCTAAACAAAACTAAGTCTAAGAGATTCCCCAAAATCGTCATGTCTTAGCAAATAAAGGATAATCAACCAGATTGTCTCCATCGGTACCGTGATATGTAAGCTTGTATAATGGTCTCACGAGTGTGGAACTGGGGATACCATTTTGCCTTCATTTTCTCATCTTGACCACCATCCAAAGAGGCAAAATTGAATATAATATCCTTGTCAAATGTCAACCCCTTCCTCAAGCCACTCATAGACCATTTTTTTTTGGGGATTAATGATCGGGTTTCGGAATCAGCCTCTCAATGGGTATGGATGCATATAGAGGTAAGGGTGCTGACATTTGGATTTCTCCAAATCACGTAAAAACAGGACCCACAATGGAGGTGTTATAATAATCGGGCTTCGGAAGACGTCTGTAATTTGTATGATTCATGATCAATAACATTCCTCGTTTT
>NCQT01099557.1:3512-13523 GCA_002740465.1 Stenocereus thurberi
TGACAAGGATGGTCTGCACAATTTGATCACATCAATTTATCCTGATTTTGACATTAAATATGAAGATTGCTCATTTCTCCATGAACAAGGGATTATTTCACCAATAAATGATGATGTTGATGAAATAAATACAATCATATTGTCTATGTTCCCTGGAGATGTCAAAAGCTATGTGAGTTGTGATACCCTTTCTAACTCTAACGACTATGGTTCTTTCACTGACATGGGATCTCCTAAATTGTTGCTTTCATTAAACATTTTAGGGCTGCCAAATCATTTTCTAGATCTTTAAGTTGGTGCACTTGTTATATCATTAAGAAATTTGAATCAGTCAATATGATTGTGCAATGATACTTAATTGATTGCCAGTAAAGTGGGGGACAAAGTGGTTGAGGCCAAAGTAATATCCAGGTCAAAAGTTGGAGATGTAATATCCAGAATTAATTTAACCCCACCCAATTTTCGAGATATACAACTTATAAGAAGACAGTTCCCTCTAAAACAGGCGTTTGCAATGACAATCAACAAAAATCAGAGGCAAACATTGAATAGAGTTGGCGTATACCTTCCAGGCCCGTGTTTAGTCATGGACAAGTTTATGTTGCACCGCCACATGTTTTATCTCCTTCCAAATTAGAAGTACCATTTTCTAATAAGAGATGTGTTCCAGTAAATGTTACAAAACATGTGGTGTATAGGGATGTATTGAACTATTTCCACATTATTATATCATATAGTTTATTTGTTTTACCTATTACATATACTAATATGTTTGCCTTATATCTACCTTTCAACAACAATAATCTCACCGCCATAATAGTTAATTTCAACTATTTTTTAATGATAATTAATGAAAGTCAAGGTCAAACATTGCAATATGTAGAAGTTTATCTTTCCAAGCATGTGTTCCCTATGATCAACTATATATCGCAATCTCTCGCGTCACCTGTCCTTTAGAGCTAAATTTCTTAATTTACAATAAAAGGGATATGCCTCACAATATGACTAAAAATGTTGGTTACCAGGAAGCTGTTAATGACATTCCAGATGCTTGGTTAGTTGATTTCCAATCATATAATAATAGTGTTATTTACATTAATATTCTTTACTTTACAATTACGATATGTTCACTATAATATGATCATACTATTCTATTTTATTTTATTTATTTATGATTACAGACATGTCAGGCTTAGTACATACTTCTATACCTATATGCGCTGTCAATCCCTGCAATAGATCCATTGACGCTAATTTTTCGACTCATGCGATCAATGACTGTTCGAGTATGTGAGCAATGCACATTCTAGAAAGTTATATGCATATCGAGTATTAGATTATTGTGCTAAAAAATTTCCCTAACATGTACATGTATATTGCTTATCAATGCACTTGATTGTTTTATAGTGTGATAAGATATTCGACAACATAGAAGGTGATGTTCATATTACTCTATGGAGATCTATACTCAATGCTGGCAAAGTCTACCACATCTTCAAGCTCTGAATTGATGTTGCAATATATGGTGAAAGGATGTGGTCACTAATAATTTTAAATTGGTTTTTACATCAAGAACGAAACTTCTTGGTGTCATTGATGATTGTCGTGATATTCCCTAGTAGCACCTGCCACCTTTTATGTCATTCATCAATGTCCCGCAACGTCTACGAGTACATGATAATGTTATAAGTACATATAATTTACACAGTAAAGTTTGCTGACTATATTTATACATATATTTTTTTCTCAAGAATCTATAATATTTTCATTTCCTTTTGTTGTATAGATGTCATAAGAATGGCAGTTACTATAGTCCCTTTAGAAAGGGCAATAAATAGGGGCACTACAAGGCGAGAATTATTTCTTTGTGATATGCAATATGTATTTTCATTAGTTAATTTTTTTTCTTATTTAGCAATGCATTTTAATTATATGAAGATTAGTAGATACAATTCTTTGTGTAGGATGCACCCGTTGAGACTGACTTTATGTGAAGATTTTGCGAAAGTAGAGGGTGCCCATCTTCAGCAATATTTGACTGTTAAAAATATACTTCTTGCTTTCAGAGTGCACATAGATTCTTGATTAACCCAAAAATTACTCTTGATTAACCCAGAAATGGTACAAGACTAATTATATGAAGATTAGTAGATGTATCATTCCTGTTGCCCTAGTTAATTGGGAGGAAAATGTTTATTACTTATAAATACTAATCTTAGGGACACGCGACAGACAATGGGAAAATATAAACTTCAATTCTATCATTGTTAATCAAATTATTACTAAAACTTTATTTTTTTCGTTGGTACAAGAAGAGAAAATGGATTCTTCATAATTGACGTCATAGATTCACTTGCTACCATGCCATTTAGCGTGATTTTTATCATATTCAGTATCTATTGTCTAAATCATACTTATACAGACCCTTTTTACAATCGCATAGTTTCTAATTGTTAATCCTAATTGCTATGCACGAAGTTACTAGCTATTTAGAATTTTCATTGAGTTATTCTACCATTTTTTCTAAATTATAATGTTAATTATGTCTGCAATGGCTATCCGTTTATTATTTCCATAACATATCTACCAAATATCTATTTGAATGTGCATTGTGCAAAGCATAGGTCCAGACTATTTTTTTAAAATAAACAAATCCAGAACAATGAGTAGTCAGATTAGAAACTGGAATGAAACTGTATTGTTTGTGCATAATTTCTTTTCTAAATTCTCTATTCTAATTTTTTCTGTGTTTATTTCATGTTAATTTTTCCTTGTTGATATTTTGTGTAGGTTTTTAGGGTTGTTTAAAGTCTAAGGAAATTTTCATGGAATTTTTAGAAGCTTTATATTTTTCTACAATCTTCGAAATTGTTTTTGTGCAGTTTTCAATTTTTTTTCTACAATATACGTTTGTAATTTTATGATTGATTTTGGGTTAAGAAAAAAAAAGGGAAAAACTATGTTCATATTCCACTTAATTTTTCTAAATTTCTTGTTTATATAATTCTGAATTTTGAGTTTTTTGTATTGTTCATTTATTTTTCTTTTAGATTTTGTTTTTTATATTTATTTTTTGTTTTTGTGTTGAAAAATTCAAAAAAAAAAGAAAAAAGAAGAGACCAAAAATATGTTTAAGGGGTGTAGTGCAATGGTTGGTTAAGCAATCCAAGAACCTACACATTAATGTGAATGAAACCAAACCCAAACTAAAAGAAATAGCTGAAGGACCAAAAGAAAACCCTTTAAATGATATTTTCCATCCTCGAAGATCTACTTTGGCATCATGTTTTTACTTGCCGAACTTATGGCCTAATGCGACTTTTAAACGAATACCTCATGAACTCAAATGCTCCCTAAGTTCACTACTTTAGAGGATACATATATGTTTTTAAGTAAATTTGAAGAAGTTTATTCCATTTCCCTAATATATTATCTATTGACGTGTTTAGAAGGAAATTAATTTCTTTCACTTTAAAAGATTCTACTAAGACACGGATGTATGGTTTGGTTGCTAACTCTATCGCCACTGAGGATGACTTTATTAAGCGTTTCTTGAGAAAATAGTTTTCTAATATTAGAACTGTAAAGCTAAGGAATGAAATTAATCAATTTATTCAAATAGAAAGAGAATTATTTTAGAAATACCTAGAGAGTTTTAAAAATTTATTGTCTCAGTGTCCCCACCATGGCCTAGAACAATCATAGCTTTGCCAAGTTATTTACAAAGGACATGACCAACATATTAGAACCATGTTAGAGTTCATGGGTTAAGGTGGCTTTCTTTCTAAGGGGGGCACTACTACTTAGAGTTTTTAGAGGGCTTAGCTGAAAAGGACATACGGTGGGAAACCAGTAGAGATAACAGTTTGGGTTTTAGGTTTGACGGTAGGAGTGGAATGCATCTTGTTTCTAATGCGAGTTATCTAAAGTCTAAAATTACATACATAGAGAACATGTTGAAGGGATTATTTGTTTGGCAACCCCAACCTCCTTATACTTATTGGTGTCTTATATCCATTGTCAAGCCTTAGACCACACATTGAGTTTTTGTCTTCACTATGCTCTCCAGTTGTCTGCCATGTAAGAGCAAGTGAATATGACCTACCAAAGACCCAAGAATGGCCCATTCTCCCCTTAGTTTAACTAGGGTGGAAAAATTACCTTAACTATTCATCTAGTGGACCAAATGCTATGGTTCTGAACTTCCAACCTGGAGTGTTTCTTAGAAACAGCTCCCAACCCGTCTCCCATCATTCTACTTCTTTTTAGAGATTCTTTTATTAGGGTGTCTTGGAGAATTAAGAGTCTCGTGGAGAGAATGATAATGTTAACATGGAAAAGGTGATAACACTTATGAATAACCAATTCTCTCATTTATCATCATCCACTAGAGGGGCATGTATTTTTTCCAGTTAGTTAGAGATGAACC
Organism: Stenocereus thurberi; assembly: GCA_002740465.1. Classification (NCBI taxonomy): domain Eukaryota; kingdom Viridiplantae; phylum Streptophyta; class Magnoliopsida; order Caryophyllales; family Cactaceae; genus Stenocereus; species Stenocereus thurberi. Next base: position 7,942 of record NCQT01099557.1, read on the forward strand.
CTAAGGGTGTTGCCTCTTCTTCTTCTAGACCCCCTCTAGTGTGAATGTAAGGAAAGTGAATGTAGTTATGTTCTTTAGTTCAGGCTAAGAGATTGATAATCAAGTGTATAATTTGAAAGAAAGCTCCAGAGGCCTTTACACTTTCTTCTAAAATTCAATTTCTTCCCTCTCTTGTCCTGCAGAGATTGGTTCATCTAGTACTTCAAGGAATATCACTGATGTTGTCCCCACTAATTCCCCTTCTAGGTTATCTGCTGATTAAGAGAATCCCAAGGAAAAAGACTATGCTGACATATTGGATCCTTTACCTTCTAAAGCTACTTCTTCTCTTTCTAATTGTTTATTCATTTTTAGGATCCAATGAATTTTTACTAGTGATTCTAGCTATTGACTTAGACCAGAACCAAGGAAAAAATGAATTGCCTTACTTAGAGAGGACAGGAAAACCATTAGTTGGACTTTAAGGGATATCAAGGGCATTATTCCTTTGACTATGTAGCATAGGATTCATTTGGAGGATAATATTGAGCTTCACCATGATTATCAAAAAGATGCAAACCCGAGCTTGTAGGAATTACTTAAGAATAAAGTCTTAATATGGTTAGATCTATCCCAATTCTGATAGTAAGTAGGTTGGTCCTATTTAAATCATTCCTAAACAGGCATGTATAACTATGATTAAAAATGACAAGAATGAGGTAGTTCTCACTTGAGTCCAGTATAGTGACGGGTTTGCATTGAAGATTGAATACTGCCACTAGAAAAGATCATTTTGCTTTTTCCTTCCTTGAGCAGACAATAGAGATGTTAATTAAACATTCATTCTACTACTTTTTGGTTGGTTATTTTAGTTAAACCAAATCTCTATTGCTCCAAAGGATCAAGAGAAGACTATTTTCACCTATCCTTTTGGTGTTTATTCCTTTAAAAGGATGTCCTTTGAACTCTGTAATGCGCCTGTGACCTTTCAAAGGTGCATGATTTCCATAATTAGATTTAGTTGAATAATGCATGAAAATTTTTATGGACGACTTCTCTATATTTGGGTCTTCGTTCGATGATTCTTTATTTGATCTGAGTAAAGTGTTGAAAAGTTTTAGGGAGAAAATTTTCACTTTAAACTATGAAAAATGTCACTTCATGGCGCTAAAGGGATTAGTGTTAGACCATGTTATTTTTAAAGAAGGAATTATGATTGATAAATTGAATAAAGATTTGATTATTAAGCTTGCCTCTCCCACTTGTATAAAAGAGGTAAGGTTTTTCCTTGGAGATACCGACTTTTATTATCCTTTCATTAAAGACTTTAGTAAGTTAGCCAAGCCATTGACCAACCTTTTAACTAAGGACATGATATTTCACTTCTCTACAAAATGTTATGAGGCATTTACTAAGCTAAAAGAAGTTTTGACCTTTGTTCCCATTCTTTACCCTCCCATTTAGGGGCAACCCTTTGCGTTAATGTGTAACGCATTTGATTATGGTAGTAGGGTTCTCGTAGAGCAACACATTGATAGGAAACCCTGACTGATGCCTAGCTGAACTGTATTATGATTAAGAAAGAATTTTTACCTATGATCTTTGGTTTTGAGAAGTTTAGACCCTATTTGATTGGATCTAATGTCGTTGTTTATGCGGACTATGTTGCCCTTAAGCACCTTCTCTTTAAGAAGGATGCTAAGCCTAATTGTGAGGTGGATTGTGCTTTTGTAAAAATTTGATTGTGAGATTAAAGATAAGAGAAGTTCTCAGAACTAGTGGATGACTACTTGTCCATGGTAATTTATGACAAAGAGTTCCATATTTCTGAATTCTTTGCTGATGAGCAATTGTTGGTTCTCCATCCTGATGTTGGTATGCTAATATTATAAACTACATGGTGTACGGTAAGGTTTTTGAGGGTTGGACAGAGAATGGTATGGACTAATTCTTCCACTTTATGAAATTATTTGTGTGAGATGGCCCTTTTTGTTTAACTATTATTCTGATCAAGTCTTTAGAAGGTGCATTCCAGCCTATAGGGTTAACAAGGTCCTTTCTTTCTATTATGGCCGTATATAGGGGCCATTTGTCCGAAAAAGATAGCAATCAAACTTCTTCAATGTGGTTTCTATTGGCATATTCTACTATGTTTTGGGATACTTTTGAGTATTATAAAAAAATACTCTAGGTGCCAACAGTTGGGTAGGATTAGTAAGAGACACATAATGTTACTCAATCCTAATATAACAGTGAAGATTTTGATGCATAGGGGTATAGATTTCATGAGACAATTTCCATCTTTTTTTAGAAATGAGTATATTTTGTCAGTAGTAGACTATGTTTCCAAGTGGGTAAAAGCCGCCTTTGTTAGAACCAATGATGCCAAAGTAGTTGTGAAGTTTCTTAGGGAGAATATTTTTAGTAGATTTGGCATGCCCGAGCTGTCATTACTGATCAGGGTACCCACTTTACTAATAGGCCTTTTGATACTTTATTGAGGCATGCTATAGGCCTTAGGCTTGTCTTCCATTATCATCCCTAGACCATTAGGAAGATGGAAATGTCTAATAGGCAAATTAAGCATATCCTTAAAAACACTAATAGTAGGAACCGAAAGGACTAGGTTGACAAGTTTTATAGATGTTTTATAGGCTTATAACATGGCTTTTAAGACCCCATTAGGCGTGTCAACTTATAGGGTTATTTCTAACAAGCCTTATCATCTTTCTGTTGAGAATTGAGCATAGGATTTTTAGGCCATCAAGTTGCTTAATTAGAGACTGCAATTGAGTGAGCTAAAGGATATCAGAGTTTAGGCATATGAGAATATTGGATCTTACAAGGAAAGGGTTAAGTTGTTCCATGATGGACATATTCTTAGGACGAAGTTTGCCTTAAGCATGAAAGTGCTCTTATATGACTCTGAGCTCCACTGTCTCCTAGGAAAATTGGTTCGTATGTTGTTTCTATTGCTTTTCCCTATAATGCACTAGAAATACAGAATCTTGACAATGGTGCTAAATTTAAGTTGAATAGCCACATAATGAAGCAGTTTTTGAAGTTACCAAGGACGTAGGATGTGGAAGAGGATGTAGAGTGTTTGATACTCCATAAAGTTGGTCTATAAGGAGTGATGTGCTGCTGAGTTAGGTAGGGTATATCAAGCACCCAACCTAAGTTAGTGGAACTTTCTTTCCTTTCTTTTTCTTTTTCTTCTTTAGTTTATTTTCTTTTTGTGTATATGTATCATGCTTTTATTATCTTTTCTATATATTTTTGTTTTGAGTCTCTGTGTCTTGTTCTTTTTTGTTCATTTTGAATTTTTCTCATTTTATATATTTGTTTTTCTTTTTAGTTGTTGCCTTTCCTTTCACTCCCAATGAGGGCTTTGTGTGATCTTGGTGAAGAGGTGGGAAAGCCTTGCTTAAATGTTTTAAAAAACAAAGAAGAGAACATTTTGGAATAGGAAAAAAGCCAAAAAATATTTTTGTTTTTTTTTGGGGGGGGAATATGTGATAATTTAACTGAATATGTTTCTTATACCTTAGTCATTAGATTGTATATAAGTTCGTTGCATATGACAGAACTTAGTCCAAAGTGTGACATTATGGCCTAGTCCTAACCCCCAACATTTTTCTAAAGCAAGCTATCTTGGCTTTAGTAGATGAAACCCCGAGACTTTAAGCCTTAAAGACTAATTCTTCATTTTAGTCTCATATTTGCTTCTACGTGTGCTTCTTTCATGATTACATCTTTAGAACTTGTTTTGGTTACATTTAGCATGTACATCGTGATAAAGTGATAGATGCATTCTTTGTTTAAGAAGCCATTCAAGCCAAATTGCCACCTAAGTTGAAAGTTTTAGCCCTTGCGAACCTTTAAGCCTTTTTTAACCATTTTTATTTGCTATGAACCCTTCTATTTAGCATTCATTAGAAAACATTTTTTGTCACAAGTTAATTTTACTGGACAAGCACTTCAATATTTTATGTTCGGCAGCCTTTGGGTGTCGATGAAATGGGGGGTTATTTTGGTGATTTGTAAAGGGACAGTATTAAGTTGTTCTTGAGATTTTCTCGTCCTAGTTGTATGGGTTACTTTTCACTATGATCATTTAGAAAATGGGTTATCTTCCATGCCATTCATTTGTTTTTCTAAAAAAAAAAAAAGATAAAAACTAAAAAAAAGGATTCCCACAAAAAATAAGAAAAAATAGATGAGAACCTTAGGAAAAAAAAAAAAAGAGAAGAAAAAAGTCTTGTGCATAAAAGTGTCTCGCATGATCATTGTATACAACTTTGTTTCAACTCATTTCTAATGGTTGATTTTGTAGTGTGTGCACTCATTTTATCATAAGTTGTGGAGAAAGTGTATGTTTCCAGTATAGTTGATGGAAGTATTCAGTTGCTTATGAATCACTTGGCTTTTAGCTCCTAATTTCCCAAATTGACTTTCCCTCTCTTACTTTTTATCCTTAACTCCTTCACAAACCTTCTAAAGTCCTCTTGATAGCCACCTTGCATCTTGCCTCTGAGTGGTGAAGAATTGAGAGTTTGCAAAGCCTATGATAATTTGTACAATTGGAAGATGAACCGAGTGAACATTATTATATCCTAAACACCTTAATGAGAGCAATCCACATGTTCCCTAAAGTGAGTTCCATCGGTTGGGCTTGTTTTCCATTTGACCTGCGGGATGAAAGATTGTGCATGGATGTCATTAGGAGAGACTGAGAATTTCTTGATATGTACATTGTATTATATGTGATCTGATGCCTAGGCTACTGGAGTGATGTGGAAAGTTGGATTGTATACATATTTCCCTCCTATGTTGTATATATGACTTTGAAAAATACAAAAAGATTTTTATTTTTCTTTTTCTTTTGCAAAGAATTTAGGTATACTTTTTACAAACCTTATGGGACCAAACCCATCCATTAGGAGGAACATTGGGTTTAAAGGCCTTGTTATACATGTTAAGTACGACCATGATTGCCACCAAACTAAGTAATTGTTTTTCTTTTCTTAGATTTTTAGTTTTATTTCACACATGGATGAGTAAAAGTTTTATGTAGGGTATTGTTCAATTCAAAATTTGGACATTTTTACATCCTTTATTATCTAATATTTGTTAAAATAAATTTTTAAAGTATGATTTTAATATCATTTTTGTTTATTTTGTATGGATTGTAAAAATTCCAAAAAAAAAAAAACGGTCTCAAATTGGATGTCAAAGGAAAAATGAGTTGGATCAAATTGAAACGAAAGAAAAAAGGCTCATGGTTCAAAATATTATTATCCAGTCTTCCTCTTTGTCTGTGGCGTCATCAGACCGTCTTGTGACCTCTAGTTCTTCTTTCTTTTTCTTTTATTTTCCTACTTACTTCCTCCACCTCTTCCTTATTTCCAATGATGATAAAACGCGTAATATTCCCCCTTTTGTCATTTTTGCTTTTTCTCGTTCGCTTAGCTGCTTCGCCCTAAACTCTAACCCCTTCCTCATCTAAATGTCTTTTTTTTTTACTCATTCTTCTCCTTCCCACTCTTGTTAATCCTTCAATTAATTCATCTATTTATTGATCCAAACATATCGTAATCTAT
>NCQT01099584.1:8380-21594 GCA_002740465.1 Stenocereus thurberi
AAAAACCCACAGTGGAAATCATCAAAAAGTTCTGGCATTTACTTGGAGAGTGAATTTATTAAAAACTAACCTTTTTTTTACTGAAATTATTAAAATCCTAGTGCCTATTGCCCTACTCAATGAAATAACTCTTCCCATGGCAAAATAATGATGAACATGCAAGCAAACCCAATAAACCTTTTTCTTCAAATGTGTTCCCAAATATTTAGTCCCTTTGAAGCTTCACTAAAGCTTAGTGGTCTGAAACATTCAAAATGAAAGTTAGGGGTTCGGGAAATTATCACACCAAACCTCAGAGGGTCATGACTTGTTACAGCTATCTCTTCAGAACACCAAAGCAAGTAAAAACTCAAAGTTAAAATAATATCTTAGCACTTCCAAATCCAAATCATAGATCTCGGATTGAATTCTAACCTTCCTTGGCTTCATGCATGATGCATGATGCATCCAAGTCACAAATCCAAGATCCATACACTGGAGTGCCACTTAGATTGGGTGTGTGTGTTTTTNNNGAGGGAGGAGGAGTTGTGTTAGTTGGTACGGCCTTATCACTAAATAGCTTGAGATTGGCTGCTATTGTGCCCTATATCAAAGTCGTTATGCAAGCTGATTAATCAGAAGGATACAACAGTTAGGTGAGTTGAATGAGACATTTTGCTTTAATCTCATATAGCCCAGGACCCTGTCCTAAAGTGACTATTTTTACTACATCATCCTTACCCTTGTAGGGGGGAAAAAACCCGTCACGCATAGGAATGGCAATGGGTTGGAATTGGTTGGGTCCACTAAGACCCATACCCATTTATTTTTTTAGATCTGGACCAAACCCGCTCTAGATCTGTTGGGTCTGGAAAAGATAGGATCTAGACTCGACCCTATGGATTTAATGGATCCACGGGTCCTTAGCGGGTCGTGACCATTGTTCAAATTAAAGAATTTTCGTAATAGATTTTTTGGTTTTTTCCACATCCCAAGATGAATTCCCATATTCTAATGACAAAGAATTGGATTTAAGAGATATGACATTTGATATAGAAGCAATGCTCCTTTACAGCAAAGAGATTTGAATCGAATGGGTCTGAGAGAGCGAGAGATGCAAATAAACGGGGTACGAGAGTAGAGAGAGATTGAGGACGAGGATGTGAAGAAGTGGTGCAATGCGAGACACCTAACATCAAAAGATTTCAATCACTTAAACTTACGTTTTTGTCAGTTTTCACATTTAAACAAAATTTAAAATATTGGCAGGGCTAAAATGGATGGGTTCTAGGTCTCAATTTTTCAAACCTAGACCCATATACGACCCAGGGCCACTCGGATCCAGACTCGCTTAAGGCCAATCGGGTACCCTTTCATTGCACCCATACCCTTTAATTAGGTCGGTCCCAGTAAGTTTTAGTCAGTTTTCACATTAAAAAAAATTTAATTAAAAATATAAGCTGGTCTTAAATGAGTGGGAACTAGGCCTTGGTTTTTCAAACCCAGAACCATATCCCACCCAGGGTGACTTTGATCCAGACTCGCCTACGACCAATCGGGTCACCTTTCATTGGACCCATGCCCTTTAATTTGGGTCGGTTCCTGGACCCACTGCCATCCTTACAATGTACGAACTTATAATATGAGAGAATTTGGCCCTTGCTACAAGGTTTGACACATCGCTAAAGTGAGGCTCTTTGAGGATGTATTGTGCAAAATTACAGTTTTAGATTGAGAGGTTTTGAAAAATTAGGTCCAAGATGAAATCTAGGTCTGGTTTCTTTCGTTGGTCCTGAAGATTAAATACTATTAACTGTAGGGTACTTGATCGAAAAGTAGGTAACAGCTTAGTGAGGCATTGTCCTTCAGTCTATCGCATAGTAGGTAGCTGCTTAGTGACCTTTTTTCTGTTGTTTTATGCCCCCTCATAGTAAAATCTCATGCAAGAGCCTTGAAATGAGAAGATTGGGGGGAAAGGATTTATGCATAATTAACATGGGGCTCACTGAGGATGTGTTATGCAAGCATAGCAGCTTTAGTTTAGGAGGATTGAAGTAAGGTTGAAGTTGAAATCCACCAGTGGAAAACGTTAGAGTTACTTCTAGTTGTTGCAAGAAAACTTCCGTTTCTGTTCTTGACCATGGACAAGTTGCTGCAATATTTGCAGCATGAGACGCTCTGCTCTTTCGTAATAACATTCCCAATGGCTGATGGATTGGGGCTTCATTTTGCATAACATCTTTTTTTTCTACTTCCCATACAACAGCATCTTTAAAGATCTATTTTACTCAGTTCGAACTCTGGCCTTGCTTTTCTCACACTTGGTGGGTGGATCTTTTACTTTCTAAGAGTATCTAGCATGATATGGACATTTGGCTTCATTAGTAAGTGACAAAAGATATTGCTTATGTTTGAAGCAACATGCCTGTAATATGCTAAAAAGTTAACTCTACAACTTGCTTGAGTTATCATATCTATGAAGATGCGGCGTTTTATTTTACTCGAAGTCTTTGGTTAGATGGGGAGTAAGGATTCAAAATGCAGTTTCGGTCGCGATTTTGGTTTCGGCAGCGATATGGAAAAATCGCCCTAATACGGCAATCGCATTCCATATCACGGCTATTGCGGCATGAAAACGCGGTTCGCCCAACTTCAAAACCTTTCCAACGCGGCCGTTTCGTCGCGGTTCGGCCACATTTGGAGTCCATGTTAAATGGGGACCCATAATCCTGCGTGGCCTGTCGATTACTTGACTGAGAAAATGAACTAGGACAACCTGAAACGCATTTTAGGAGTTGGCGTAGTGTCATTTATGTGAAAGTCTGGTGCTGTCCGGCATTGGGCTGACTGGCTGAATTTACTTGAGAAAACCTTACTTTTCTCTGACACTATCTTTCTGGTAATTTTCTTTTGAGTTTCTAGTGAATGTGTGTCCGTAATACTTAGTTTGTATATGTAGGTTATAAAGTTCCTATTCTACATCAATGGTGCAATTAAGGCATGCCCGCTTTATGTTATTTTTTTCACCTTTTGCTCCCATGTCTTCGTCCATACTATGCTTCTGTATCTGGTCGGGTCTCTACAAGTAATATTTCATGTTCTTTCATATTCATAATGCCACATGTTTGTGTCTACAGTATGTTTCTGTATGTGGTTTGACTAATATTAATTTGAAGGCAAAGGGTCAGGAAGCTAATAGTGATTGGAACGGCTGGTGTGTTGGGTAAAGTAGCGTTTCAATGGTGAGTGTTAGCAGCATCAGTTTATGTGTTGGTGATGGTTGATGCAGTGGTCCATGAGCATCTGAACCTCGTGTGGATTGTTTTGTTGGCATAAAATTCACTCTAGTGCCAAATCATGGAGGCTATCTCCAATCAACCCTAAATCCACTTCATTACATAGTGAAACTCCTAGAAATAGCATTGCTCTAGGAGGTGCTTTTTTTTTTTTTTGGGGGGGGTATCCTAAGCAATATTCCAAAAACAAGAAAGAGATCCTAATATAACTAAAAAGTCTAAAATACTAGTTTCTTAAGCATAATAAACCTATATTTTATGATCTATTACCCTGATAAAGGCCCCCAAAAATATTTTATGATCTATTATCCTGATAAAGGCCCAGTGCAGATCGAAGAATTTAAGTTGAGGGTGTCCATTTTTTATATTTTTAAATTCAGATCAGTCCTAAACAAAGTTTTAAAGTGTCGACCTCAAAAATCTAGGAATTTTGACAAGAATTTAAATTATTTTTTTCCATAGAATGATTGTTGCACACCAATGAATATCTGCATTCTTTGGAATGGTTTGAATCAATTACCTCAATCATCCTAATAAACTTGTCAAATGTGTTATTTTGAGATGCCACTAGATACGTGGTAGATGTAATTGTCACTAAAAAAGGACACTTAATGTTTAGTAATTTTACTAATTTAAAGTAATGTAAAATTCTAAAAAAGTTATCATTTTCAAAGTCGATGAATAAATATAAGAGTTTGGGTTGACGATGTCCTGAAATTTGTCCCTGACTGTGCCTGAGAAGATATGCATGCTTACATTGATTCGAATCTAATATAATGCCCCCTCTTTTTTCATCAAAGAAAATGGTAAATATAGGACATGGAATGAATCCTTTATTTCTCCAAATTCCAAAATTGACAATTTACAGGATGGAAGCAGTATAACATCAGAATTAGAACGCAATGGTACCATGGACCTCATTGTTTGGACATATTTAAAGCCTTATAACACCATCCGTGTCACGGGCTCAGTTATGCTTTATGTGCTGATATTGTTTTAACAGTGGAAAAATTCCAAAGCTGGTTGCAAATTAGTGTTAAGTTTGGCTCATTCATTAATCAAATTTCTGAAGAATAAAGATCGTTGATCAATTATCACAGGAACATGAGATTCCTTTAAATGAATTAGTCAGTTCAAAAGTTGGAAAAATCTCTCTTTGGGGGCAAAATCAAGGAAAGCTCTTTTTCTCTGGGTAGTTGACTAACACGTGAGAGAGAGATAAAGGGAGGGATGACAGAAGGGGTGAGAAAGTCTGACACACTAATTGCTTTCCACGTGAGGGAGAGAGATTAGAGCATGTGCAGCACACAGCTTGTGAGGAGAAAAATTAGGCTAGTGCGCGACCTAGCTAGAAAAATTAGGCTAGTGCGCGACCTAGCTGCTTGCTGAGACGCAATGGTGTGGCTTGCGGTTCGCCTAGCGGCTAGAGTGCCGCGTCTCTCTCTCTTTTTTTGTTTGCTGGCGCACTGAAACGATGTCATTTTGGGCACTTGGCTGGATTTTTTTACTGTCGCATTTCGATTTAAAAAAAGAAAAGTTGTTTGTTAGAGTTGGGCTGGCAGGAGGCGTTGCGCAACCTCCTTTGGCCCTGTTTTGATTTCTTTTTTTGTTAATTTTAATTTTATAAATGCTCACCCCTGTTCTCGTTATTCTCATACCAAAAACAAAATCTCAATTTCTTTGTGTAGTTAATTTTAAAAACCTCGAACATTTGTGTGTGTGTGTGTGTGTGTGTGTGTGTGTGTGTGTTTAAGTTGACCCCTTGTATCTTTTTTGATAAGTCATTTTTAATTAATTATCTAATCAAATTATTTTGTGCAAATTATTTTTCACATTATTCACCCGAATAATAATGGAAAACAAAAGACTACAGGTAATTAAATATTTTTGATTGTGGGGCCCGTAGGTATTATTTTATTTGGTGAACAAAAGTGGTTGAGTCTCGCATTGGAGAGAAGAAGGCTTGTGAGGCAAAAAGTTGGTTTAGAAGCTGATGTAGAGGTAGTAGGCCCTCACTGGTGAGCCAAAAATGAGGCTAATCGAACCATTGCACATGCTCTTAGTTTTAGATTCATTTTGCTTTGGCAAATTACAAATTTTGGGCTCACATCTGTGCTGAAAACAAATACTTCTACGGGTGTCCATATGTTCAAAAATACCCTTTTTTTTTAGAAGGCTCTAAAGGACTTTGTTTGGGCCACGGGTTGCCTTGGACACCCCAAGGGTCTTCATAGATTCGCCCTGTAAAGGCCCCCCAAAAAATTGCTGATTAAAATATGGAAACTCCATCTCTTACAAGTATAATAATATTGTTACAGTTCTAGATTAATACAGGGATCCTGAACTTAGAATTCGAATGCTCATAGAGTTTTGCATCATTGGTCTGAGTATTCTTCATCTGATGTTGATTGTTGAAATGTGATAGCGTGGTTGTGCTACAAATCTTCCTGACACTTATGATGGCTTCCAATTCTATTGTTCTTAATTGAGGACTCCTGGGATTTAATGTAGTTATGCTCTCTTTGATATGGAGGGAAATAAAGTTCCACCGGAGTTGGTTGTCAAGGTTGGTAAAGCCTTTGAGGAGGTTTTGAAAGAGGTAAGATTGTTGATCACCATGCCCTACCTGTATATGATNNNNGAGATTGGTTTTCTTGACTCGTGAGATTTCAAGTTCTTATTTCTTTCTTGGTTACTGATGTACAGACAGATAAAGTACGAGAGGAACACAGTGAGGACATTTCTATACAAAAAGCATTTTCAAGTGTCTTTGAAAGGAGACCAGATTTAAGGTATGTCAACCTTTGGAAATTTACATCTATTTACATCTGGGGAAGAATTTATTGGAAATGACTATAACTACAGGTTGGAGGGGCTTGCTCATAAAGTACTACAGTGGTACTTATGTAGGATGGAGGGCTGGTTTGCAGCAGATGCTGAGACCATATCCCTGAAATGCTGGGACAAGGTACGTCCCAATCTGCTTGATTCTTTTTTGATTGTGTTTTTTCCTGTTTTTGTTTCGCCAGGGTGGGGGGGCGGATGCCATTGGCGGAATAGAGGTTGAAGATGGGTAGCTTAGATTATTTTAAAATTTACAGCTTTGTAGACCATGCTTTATGTTTATCACTTGCTGCAAAGATGCAGTAGGATCGCCCTGGGCAAATTTAGCCATACCGGTCATGTGACCTAATTCCAGTGCCTGATCCTGAATTGATGTGACGCTCAGCTTGGAAAATTTTCTGACGGACATTGGTTGTATTTTTTTAGACAAACATAGTGGACTTACTAGTACACCTAAATATTATTTTTAGTATTCCGTGTTTGATACTGCTGCAAAATCCAAGCACAAAGACCTATTTGCGTGGTCTGACTCTGAGGAGGATTGGCTACTGCTGTTTTAAATTTGCTCTATTCCCTGACTATTAATATGAGGGCTGCTGGAACATAAAGCTATATGTATTTTTTATGTTCCCTCTTTTATCTTTTATAGTTGTCAGAGTACTTCTGAATTGAATTGCTTCTTTGGCCTGTAGGAGGTGCTTCTTCCGGGCGGGCATGGGCTTATGGTCCGAGGTTACCTTCCTGTTATCAACACGCTTGCCAAGGATCTGGACATACGTCTGAACCATGGGTACCTTCTAGTTAATGGAATAGCTATATATTTCGTATTTCCTGCACATTCTAGGGCCGTTGGTAATCTTCGTCATTCTGCAGAGTAGCAAAGGTCTCTAGAAGTCATCATGGGGTGCAGGTAACTGTAGAAAATGGCAGCACTTTTATGGCTGATGCTGCAGTTATCGCTGTTCCTCTTGGTGTCCTAAAGGCTGGGAGAATCAAGTTTGAGCCAAAGCTTCCAGATTGGAAGGAGGCAGCCATCTCTGATCTTGGTGTGGGAGTTGAGAATAAGATAGTTTTGCACTTTGAGAAGGTTTTCTGGCCAAATGTGGAGTTTTTGGGTGTAGTTGCAGAAACTTCATATGGATGTAGCTACTTCCTTAATCTTCACAAGGCTACCGGCCATCGTGTTCTTGTTTATATGCCTGCTGGAAAGTTGGCCAGGGACATCGAGAAAATGTCTGATGAAGCTGCGGCAAATTTTGCCTTTACGCAGTTGAAGAAAATTCTTCCCGGTGCTTCTGCTCCAGTAAGTTTTGGGGCCTTTTGATTTTTGGTAATTTTCCATGTTAAGTCAGAGGGGGGGTTGGGTATGAGTAGACCTGTCAAAACCGGCAAGTGGCTAATGCCCAATCTGAGCCTGAGATGCAATCTGACCATATCCCCAAATGACGTTGAGTTTAAACTCCAATTAAGTCTTCATATATCTTGCTGATCTGAAACTCTGTTGGTCTACACTATTTTATCTTCTTGACAAACTTGTCGGACATACTGATAGAAAGGACCCGAACTCAAAATGTCCCAACCCTAACCTCACTAGAACCCACTTTTGCTATGTGAAGCTGGTTGGCGATGGTTAGAAGTTCTAAAGATTGCCTTTGGGTTTTTATATTGTAATTTAGGTCTTCTGACGCATTTTAAAATTCATACATTTGTGCAGATTCAGAATCTGGTGTCTCGTTGGGGCACTGATGTAAACTCTCTTGGTGCCTACAGCTATGATAAAGTTGGGAAGCATCACGACTTGTACGAGAGGCTTAGAATTCCAATAGATAACTTATTCTTTGCCGGGGAAGCAACAAGCGTGAGTTACCCAGGGTCAGTTCACGGTGCATATGCGACTGGCCTACAGGCAGCTGAGGACTGCAGAATGCGTGTCCTGGAGCGTTATGGTGAGTTGGACTTGTTCCAGCCAGCCATGGGTGAAGATACAATATCTGTCCCCCTCCTTATTTCTAGGATGTGATCCAGGGCAATGATTTGATGCCCAGATACAGCAAATGGAGCTTGAATGCTTTGAGGAGTTGATCAATAAAATGTAAGGCTATATTTGCCTGTGCTGATTATGCTGTGTAATGTTGAAGAACTTTAATCTAGGATTGTTGGTTTGTATTTCCATGTCCTAATGCGTGCGAAACATGGGTATCCCTACCTATGTGCCAGTTGACGCGTAACAGACTCGATGTTGCAAGATATGTAATGCTTAATCAAAATGTACCTGGACTTGTTTCAGTGATGTAGTTGATTGGTTGGAGGCTTATTGTTATAGGAAGTGGCGCCATAGAGTTTGCATTGACTAAGGTGGCACGAAAAGCTTAGATGTATCGTTTTAGTTGCTTGTTTTAGTTCTTGTGCTGAATGAGTCTCTACTCTGGAGTGGGTCTTATTTTTGCATTCCATCGAATTAACATTCAGTTGCTGCTATTTTAAACTTTAATTTGTATATTCAGAACGATTTAATTATTGAACAAGAGTACGTTTAGCCGTGAAGATGTTTAGCCGTAGACATGTGAAGTATGATGATTTAGAGATTATTTTTCGTGATAAGATGTAGCTATAAGAAGCTATAAAAATAGATGTAAGACGTTAAATTATTAAAAAGTTTTATGGTATAATTTTTAGATAAGTGTGCATAATTGTTGGTCTTTAGCATATGAATTATGAAAAAAATTGTTTCATGAAAAAAAATTGTGTATCACTAGTATTTATGAAATAAATTTTATAACATCACTAAGTAAATTGCATTTTAACATTACAGAAAAAAATTATTTTTTTATAATTATTGTTTTGAATAATAAAAAATAATATTTAAATAATATAATTAATGAAAATAAACCTTTAAATCAGTCAATTAAATATTAATAAGATAAATTCAAGTAGACAAATATGTCGAACCAAATATATTCCACACTTGATGGGATTTTTTTGGTATTAATATAACAGCTTTTCTCAACAAAATTGAATAGAATACTAAAAATAAAATCCTATTGAATTAAACATTTTACAATTAAATTCAATCTAATGTTCAATTGTGTGATGATAGCAATCAAGTTATCATGGATAAACTTATGGATGAAATATGTGAAATGCTTTCGTCACCTAGGTTTGATTATTTTCATACACGATTCATATCAAAATTCAAACATAAATGCAATTTTCGTACTATAATTTAAAATTTGTTGACTTATTTGCTCTATAATGACATCTTTATTTTTGTATATTTTTATGGTGAACTTATATTAATGTTTATTAAAGTAACAATTAAACAATACCAAAATATGAACTAATAATCATCAAAATAATTGTAGTTTTAAACTTGAGCATGTTATCACTAAAACCTATTTTAATTTTTACTAAAATGACAACTAAACCTCACCAAAATAAAGTTGAGGAATTTATGTGTTATTTGATGAATTTTACGTGGTCATGCTAAATGTTTATAGTCTTTAATATGGAAACATGTCAAGCATAGTGGAGGAACTTGTATTTTGTAGAGTATGTTCTTATATTTAGTTTGAGTAGTAGCCTATTTGATAATTGTCTTATTTAAGCTTTGAATGTCACTGATTTATTGAAATAATTATTTTTTAGATACATCTAGTTTCTTTGCTTCCATTGTTTCACTATAGAATATAAATATATAATAGTATTTAGTGTATAATATGACAATTTTTAGTGTATGATGAGTGTGCCATAGAATATATGTTTTTAAAAAAACACTAATGTTGTAAAAAAAAAAAAAAAAACAATTAGGAGGGTGTACAATCAATTGAACATATTTATTGTCCGCAAGAAAATAGAAATAGTTTAGGAAGCCAAGATACGTAGAATACAATAGTGTTTAGTGTATAAAGGAGCATTGTGTCATGCATGAAGAAACAATATTTAGTGTGCAATAAAATATATATATTTCTAAATACAACTAAATAGATTTTGAAAAAATAATAAAACAAAGTTAGGAAGGTGTACAATACAATATATCTCTTTTTAAAAAAATAAAACTAAGCAAATGTTGCATAAAATATTAGGAAGGTAAAATAAAATAGTATTTAGTGTACAATAGAACAGTATTTGATGGATGATGGAACAATATTTAGTGTGCAGCAAAGTATATTTTTCTTTAAAAAAACTAAACATATGTTGAAAAAAAAAATAATAAAAAAAGTTAAGAAGGTTTAGAATACAATATATTTCTTTTTAAAAAACAAAACTAAGCAAATGTTGCATAAAAGATTGGAAAGGTAATTTTTTTTTTTGAAAAATAAAATAACTCAAGGCCCTAGTAAGTGCAACCTGTGGGCGTTGCATTCAAATATTCAATACCTCTAAAATCCTAACCCAAATATCCGCCACTACTCCAAGTCACTTATTTTGAATTTTATTGCACAACTTAAATATTATGCCATTGCGTGGCTCACTGGGCTCGCCATTGCACTAGTTGGGCCGCATGTTGTGTTTATTTATGGGCTAAGATGGCATAGTATACAACAATACTGTACCTTTAGGTGCTTAATATAACAACTCCAGGTTAGGGCATAACAAGAGTCTGTTAGCCGTGAAGATGTTTATCCGTAACCATGTGAGTCTGATGCTTTACACCGCATTCTCTTCCCCTATTTGGCGTACTAGTTGGTGCTTTCTCGTTGTAGTTTGGTAGAAACTGGGGCACATGGTACACGAAAGAAAATGGGTGTATTTAGTCATGTATTGGTCGAGGTGAACTGATGCATAATTGACCTCATAGTATCTGGAATCAGCAGAGCATCACTCCCATCAGGCTTTTCTATTTTTTAATTTCTTTTTTGGGTTCAAGTTGCTTTGAAGGAGTCACGCCCCCTCAGTTTTGTAGCCAATGAGATCCATGTCAAGAAACGTTTAAGTTGTTCATGAATATATTCACTTTTGGACTTGGCTTCTGTACACAGCAATAATCTTTTTGTTCTTATTGGCTATCTTTTGTTGATTTGCCCCCTTTTTTTAAAAAAGACTTTCATAAAGCAATATTGAAACCCAACTTTCTAACACCCTTTTTAAATGATATTTGTGCTCTCCTGGACAAGATCATTATCAAAATCAGCTATCGTTAGGTTGTTGATTAGTAGTCCAGGTGCAACTTTAAGGATATAAATTTGGCGTGCAAATTTATGGCCATTAAATTTTACTTTCTTAGTGTAATAGTTGAGGACTTTTGAGTGTGAGTAGCGACCTAGGCTAATAACTTTAAATAGCTATGTTCTTAATACATTATCTATATTCAACTTATTTTAAGTAAGAATGGAAGCCTACGTGTTTCACTTTCAAAATTTTCCTAATTATGATGTGATTGTGTGGAATTAGAGAATAGTTTAGAATTGAATCGACTCGGAATTGTGCAAGATAAACGAGGTGAATTGGGTTATTCAATGCTAGAGTTAAGTGGGCTTTTTATTTAGGGCCAAAACCAATGAATGAATTACTAGGTTGAAGAGAGAGAGAGAGAGAAAGAGGGGGAAAAAAAGAAGGCAACTGAATTTTTAATACTATCAGGCACCCTCATCTCAACCAAAACCACAACATCAGACTCTGCTCTCCTCAACACCTCAACCCTCTATCTATCTTCTCCACCATTCCTTCCATCGCTAGACATAGCAAGCAAGAGAGCGGAGAGCAAAGAGGGAGAAGTGAAGAACAAACTCAAGTAGCAACAGAACAACAAAAGAAGAGGAGGAGAAGTCGAGTAGTTTAGCAGCACAGGAGTAGAGGGGAGTGGTAGAACACCACACCCAAGCCACAAGGAGGCTGAAACCTAACTTCAATAAGCCCAATTAATCCAGGAGTTGGATCCTTTTACTTGAATTGAGGTGGGTAATCCTTAATCCTTTAAATTAGTAATTAAATTCAAGGTTTTTCTAAGTTTTGACCATGGAAAAATTAAGGAATTTCCCCATGATGTTACTGTGATTTGTGGATACTTCAGGAAGGAAGACGACCAAATGAGCTATTTGGATTGACATTGATATGAACTTGAGGTGCAATTTAGGGTGGTGTTGTGACGAGGGAGATGAAGTCATGGGTATAGAATTGGAGATGATCAAGGGCTGAGTGTTTCTTGAAGGTTGACTTCATGTTTGATGGTCTAGCTAATTATCAATTTGGTTTAATGGTGTTATCAACTCGCTAGAACGCCTTGGGAATTTTGTGGAATATGCCCTATTGTTGTTCTGCTTGTGATTGTGTACGTGTCCTAGTTGGAATCAGAACTGAAATGAGGAGCGGCTAGCCAGTTCATCAAAATGGTTCAATGATGAACCGGTTCTGTGAACCAGGTAGTGGTTGCCTGGTTCAGCTTTACCTCCCTTTTTGTTGGCTTATATGTTTTGTTTGCAAAAAATGACTAGGAGGTACCCTATATTTTTGGTTAAATACTTTTTGGTCCCTGACTTTTTAAAAATGATACTGGAAGTCCCTAAATTTTCGAACAAAAGACTATTAGGCCCTTTTTTCTATTATTTTAGCCCTTGAGCTTTTAGAAATTACAGAATAGTCTCTGGGATAGGAAAAACGTGTAAATAAACTTGTTTTGACTTATTAAACTTATTATAATGACTTTACTGGCACTACTTATCACAATCTACTACTTATATCTTATATATTATAATTTCTATGGTTATACGCCACCATGCTTAGCAAAATAATTAAAACTTAATTAGCAAGTTTGACCATTACCTGAACTTAGTCGGCGCTGGACTCCGGCATTCCTCTACCTTCCGGTTTACAAAGATTGCTAATCTCGACCTCATCTTCCTTAGATCAGGCATAACACAGATCCGTTTCGTTTCCTACCTCGGACCGTAGTCACTAATTAAGTTTTACTTATTTTTAAAGGATAGTGGAACTTTACTCAAGTAACTACAATATTTAAGACATAAGGTTCGATTGAATAACGTTCCCTACTGGGAAACTTCTTTTATTGAAAACTTGAAAGTGGTTATCTTACAATGGAATATTTTAAAGAGGGACTTAAGCTAAGATCATTAGAGATGCTTGCTCATAGAGAAATAG
>NCQT01099585.1:13644-24511 GCA_002740465.1 Stenocereus thurberi
TTATGTTGTTTTTCNAATCTAAATTTTATCTTAGTCTTTGTGGTTTAAGCTTTAGAGGACTCCCCTCTATGTGACCAAAAAAAAATTCATTTGTCTTAAATATTTATCGTATCTTTGTTTTTCATTCTGAAGCATATCTCGCTTTAGAGCCTTAAACTGTGCCCAGTTCTAGTCAAGGTCCTTGTTCCAAATTTGGTCCCATACTTCAGGCACCTTCACCTTGTCTTTGATGGTTCATGTCCTACTTCACATTAGTTAGTCTCATACCACAAAGGTCCTGAAACAGTTTGTAGCTTCCATCCCTTTGCTTACCTCCCTGTATGTTGCTAACTCCCTAAAAACCCAATATGGCCCAAACAAGTTTCCAAGCTACAAAAAGAATCCTTAGGTCCACCAAAAAAAAAAAAAACTTTCAACTAATTTCCTTTTGTTTACCCAAATTCAATCCTAAACTCTTTCACTTGACCATGGATGTGTCATATTTCAAAGAAGAGTTGAACCCAACTCTTTACACAGAGTGGGTGGGTACACTAAAAGAATGTATAGAGAAAAATGAGTTTTCGGATGAAAAAAGCTTTAAAGTAGCTATCTTAACATCCAAATGTTTGCCTACTCATGACATGCACGCCTTGTGCAAACAAGAGGCAAAGAGGGTAGAACCACAACCAAAAGTTAGGGGCAAATTCAAAAGTTACATAGATAAGAAGTACTTTCCTAAGGGCTATACTAATTATTATAGGCTTAGAAAAAGGACTAGTAAAGTCATGTTAAAGGATCAAGTTCCAAACAAAGAAGAACTCTTGAAAGACTATGAACCCTCTTTGGTTTATGAGGAAGACCCATGACTAGCCTTGGAACAGAGCTCACATGAGAATGACTAAGCTATGATAAGCATCCCTCTTAAAGCTCCTATCTTACTAGAAGTGGGTGCTTCATAAGCTGATGACGCTATGAAGATTGTAATCCAAACCCAAGAAAATAAGGCCATTGATGTTCATGTTCAAGCTTAAAAAGATGAGAATCCTAAGAAGGTCATTCTTCCTAAATCTGTCTCATCCCATTAAGAACAAGCCTCTCTCTCTCTCAACATGCAGGTAACTCATGAGCATTGAAAAACCAATTGCTTGGAAATATCTTATGATGAGTACATTAGTGCTTTTAACAAGCTTATGAGCATTGAAGTTTCTAGGCAAGATTTTCATATTTAAACAGCACCTAAGTTCTCTGGAAACACTTATGTGTTTAAAAAGGGTAGAACCCATGGTGTTGTTAAAGTTCAATGGGTGCATCCATCTTGTTTAGTTAATGACCTTGGGGAATCATGCATTTGGCCATAAGGATTTGAGGAAAAATCCTTTTGAAGAGGGCAAGTTTGGTACGGAGCTAGGGTGCAAAACCACACTCCTTGAATCATCACTCAAGCAAGACCAATGCTAAACTAACTCCCCTAGCTCGCTCATAAGTGCCTAGAGTACACTTCATTTTGGGGTCATTTTGTCGTATTTTTGGAGAGAACTATGAACATTATGTTATAATCTGCACTCATATCCTGTTTTACACTTGGTTATGATTATTTTCTGTGCTTTGCAGGTTCTTAGACCTTTTTGTCCTCACTTTGACCCCAATTGAGTATGATTTGACTCTCCATGGATGCCCCCAAGTCACCATGCTCATGGAGGAAAAGAAGAGCCAAAGAATTTTGAAACAGAGGCAACCACGGACGCTCTACGGTGAAGGTCATGGTCCGTGGTGAGCTTGAAACTGCTTGCCACTTTGTCTTTGTTCATCTTGTGGTTGGGGACACCCAAGTTCGTGCTTAAAAAGGGTTTCTCAGCTATAGAAGAAAGAGAGGCAAGACATCTATCACTCATCTTTATCACATTTCTATCATTAGTTTTAGGATTTTTAAATTTTCTTTAGAGCAAGAGAGGGAATTGAAGTGGAAGATTGGCACTTGGAGGCTTGGAGATTGGGAAACCATTGAAGACGATCATTGTTGCTAAGCTTTCTTTCCTTCTAATCTGTTCTTAAACTCTTATTTAGATGTTGTTCATTTTAATTATATGTTAGTAGTTTTGTTCAATCTAGGGACTTGTTAGTCAAAGTATTGATGTTGGATCTTTAATTTTCATTATTTCTGCTTTATCTAAGTTAGTATGATTGAATTATATCTTGTGAATGAACTATTGTGAGTAATCTTTTTGCTAGATTTGCTTGTCTATACTAGATAGTTGAGTAAAGTACTGAAAAGAGAAACGCATTATTAGAACTAGAAGTTAGAACTTAATTTAACGATTCTTGAAAGAGATTTGTTTGTTGAAAGGAAATCCTAGCAATCAAAAATCTATGACCAAGAATAAAAACAAGAACATTTGAAAGAATATTAATTGGATTAGTTTAGGCAATTCAGTTTGTTTTGAAAGAAATGATTGAATTTTTAGTTCGATAGCACTCCTTTGAATCATCCAGATCTAGGCAAAGTGCATATTTAAGTCCAACAATCCAATTCATTACTAGGCGAGACAATTCCCTAGATGCTTTTCATTTGATTAAATTTCCTTATAGTTAAGTAGTAACCGTTGAAACAACCCATTGGAATTTATGTGCTTATCCTTTTATAATAGGTTAAAACTCAATATATATTACATTTCAATATATATTATATTTGGTCTCTGTGGGAACGATATTAAAATTATACTACAATACCCGTGCACTTGCGGTAGTGTCAAGTTTTTGGTATCGTTGCTGAGGACCAATTTGTGGATACTGAGTTTGCCTATTTAGATTGACTAGCCATTTTTATGTTTTTCTTTTTCTTTGTAATTTTTTATTTGCATTGGTACTATTTTGTGGTGATCTTTGCAGGATTTCTCTAATTATATAAGAAGTCCCTTTCCGTTTGAATTCGATCCAGAAATAGAAAGGACTTTTTGTTCTAAGACGAAGATGTTGAAGTCAGAGGAGAAAAAAGCCAAAGTTCAAGAAGCCTCCAATGATGGCGGGAGGAGGATGATGCGGATCGAATTCCGTTTGACAAAACAAAGGCATGAAATGCATGTTGATGAGCCCAATGGATATTGACAACCAATCTTTCCAAAGACGAACCAAGTGAGAGAATTCCCAAATAAAAGGAACCCACTAATGGAGATGAAAATCAGTAATAAGAAGATAAGTCAAGAGGATATATCTAGGATAAAGGTTAAACCACCCCAAAGTTGGGGCTCTAGAATATAGAAGGTCTCAAAGTTAGCGCTCTGGAATTCGATGGCAATCTTAACCTAGAGAACTATCTTGATTAGGTTTAAGCCCTTGAAAGGACCTTTGAACTCAAGGAATATAATGATGAAAAGTCCTTCAAGTTGGTCATTCTAAAATTGAAGGGGTATACTTCATTATGGTATGAGCGCTTGAAGAAGAGTAGGGCTAGAGAAGTTAAACCAAATCAAAACTTGGTCTAAGCACTACAAGAAAAAGGTAATGCTTTCGCACTTATCTAACCGCACATAAGTAAATGTGGAAATAAAAATAAGGGAATTCAAAGTCTAGAGTTGTCTCTGCCCACAATAAGAGTAGGAAAAATATACATACTCTCATAAAAGTAGGAGCATTTTATCGGAGTATAGACACATGTTAGGTGTGATGATTATGCCTTTTTACTAGGGAGTCTACTCCTACACATGTTAAGTGTGGGAATCATTTTGTTTTAATAAAACTTTCAATTAACACGCTTGGTAGAACAAAGGGCGGTATTTAATTTACTAAAAAACAAAAAAAGTGAAATTTCTTTCGTAAAAATTTTATTTTTGAAGTTTTATCACCAAATTACCCTTCCTTTCATTCATCTCCCAATTCGCACACCAATCAGAGTATCAGAACCCCTCTCAAGTTGGAAAGAAATCAAGACATCTCTTCACTACACATAACTATCATCAATCGATCTACGATTGTCACTGCAAAGAGGCCAAGCTTAATCCAATTCATGGGGACGCTGAGGCAAATTTGGCAATTCGGTGAATCAGTTGTCTGCTTTTTCTTTCTTTTTCTCTATTCTCTATTATAATCAATGTTGTTAATGATATAGCGATTTTGGGATGCAATTGTTGGGATTCATAGTCAAATTGTATTTTAGAGCTTCCAAATTCAATACTATTCATTGAAATTTTAGGGTTTAAAAGTGAAATTTGGAATTACCAAGATGGATTGGAATTTCAAAATCACAGTATGTGTTACTTGATTATTATCTAGTGCTTAGATTTTTGGCTAATCTCTAGGTAAAAATAACTAGATTGTTATTTAGGCTCTAGTTTAATTGTAAATTTTGGTATTTCTTAGTTCTTACATGTATAGAACAATAGTGGAAATGTGATTCCCATCACTTGTTCAACAAAATGCCTCAGTCATGTTTGCTTAATTTTTAGACCAATGTGGTCCTTCTTGAGACGTGATGTTACTTAATTTTCTTGTGTTGTTATAGGAACCATGGAAGAAGCATTGGCAATATGGCATGCAGGAGAGGTTCTGATTATGAGAATTAGTGGTTATGATACTCCAATCAAAGATAGGCATGTTAATGAAGGTAGGTATTGTCTTTATTTACCTTTTGTATAGATGAATTAGTGGTAGTTGAGCTACTTATTAGTCATATCTGTCTTCTAGAGTTATTCAAATGCCTTTTTGTTAGGGTATGAATTTGCTAGGAGTATGCTAAATAATAATAGTCCCCAATTGCAATGGATTTCTCCTGAAACAAGTTTATAAACTGTAACACTACTTAAGATTGGTGGTTACTAAAATTCTTAGTATGTAAATGGCATTACTAGCCTTATTTGATAAGATTAATGTAACTCGAAGCATCCTTTGTGTTTGTTGGATTAAGACCACTTGTGGTTCAAAGGGCCTATGCCTTATCACTTAGATAGAGATTGTGTTATGTAAGGTCATTATGAAGGAGGTAGTCCTTGGCTTTGGATAGGAAGGAGAGGAGGTGAACTAGCTAGCACCCGAATAGGAGGGAGATTATAAGGTTATAGTTTTGGAAGAGGTCGAATAGGATTCCATGGGATGGAGTTGTGTTGCTTAAGGAGGTGGAGGTGTCCCAATATAGGATAAGAAAGAAAGACAATTGGAAGAATATTCTGAAATTTGTAGAGTACTAAAATCCAGCTTGATTGATCTATGGTGGACAGAAGGGTAGAGGTAAGATTGAGAACTGGCAAGTTTCTGTGATGATGAATTTCAGTAACGTCATGCTATTGATATATTGCATTCGATATCGATTGACTAATCTATGGTGGAAAGAAGGCTAGAGGTAAGGTTGAGAGTTGGCAAGTTTCTATGATGATGAATTTTAGTAATGTCATGTTGTTGCTATATTGCGTTCGATATCGATTGACGATGAAAGAAGTTAAAGAGTACAAAGTACAGCTTCTCCTAGTAGCTACATCTCTTCGAACATAAGTAATAAAGCCAAAATTCAAAACTATTCACTGGTTCATGACTTCGTAGTTAGGTCTTTGTATCTGGTAGTCATTTTTCAGGATTGTATGTAATTGTTCTTTGATTATTTATTTCTTTGCTTCAGTTTCTCTTATTTAGGAAATATCAAGGGGATGGAACTTGGAGTTTAATTTCCGTATGGATTGTACTTTATTATTTGCTTTGATATCTATTCTATCTGGATATCTAGTGTTTCAAATTTCATTAATTGATGAAATAAGGTTGAAGTTAGTAGTTTAATTTTGATATGGATTGCTTATTTATCTTTTTCTGAACCCATTATCGTTGGTTTCATGAAAGAAATTGGTAGATCTTTCCCATAGGCAAGCACCTCTTGATCTTGTAAAATGCAATATGTTACCTTCGTTCTGAGATCGATTCTATATTTTGTCCCATTGAGCATTTTCAATCTCATCAAGGTTTTGCTAATTCTTACTTGACTTAATACAATCCTATGGTAAACTTTGAAGATATAGTTACGAAAAATAGGCTTATGATTGGAGATCTACAATCTAATCTAATGGCAAGGCAAATAACTCTCCCTTGTTTTTCCCACATTTTCTTTCCTCCAACCTCTAGCTGCTTTGAGCATTTCATGAGCTTGGCATCATCTCTTAATAACATAGGTGCAATGTCCATGCTTATATCATAATTTAATGTGTTATAGTTTGTCCGTTGTTAATCATATATAGTCACTAACTTGTTTGTGGAGATCAAATGGATGGAGCTACGCATATTAGACACATTATCATCTTATAATCCAGCTATAATGGAATGGCAAGTGTGCTATTGCTTCTGGATGATTTGTCCTTTTTCATAATACCAAAAGGATGTAAAAGGAGTTTAGATATATTTATCATTTCGAAGTTATGTTCAAAGAATTTTGATAATCGTAATTAAGTGCAAATATATCTGAATTAGNTATTTCATGTTTTACCTTCTACAGAATGAATAGTGGTTTGAATGAAAAATGATTGGATATTGAGATTTATCTTGTTTTTTGGGCTTAAATGGTGGTATTCATTCTTCGACAAATAATTATTACAATTACCTATGTACAAGTAAACTATGATTATGTGATTAAGAAAAAAATTGTGATTATTATGGGGAAATAATTTGTTGAAATTATGCAATTTAAAACATAACCACGACTATAAGTGTAGAGTGGAAGCATCCTTTCCTTACATGCGATCTTTCTACCCCTATAAGAGGCTTACATACCATGCATAATATGCAAGGGGAACTCCCCACACATATAAGTGCGACTAGTTATTATTACAGCCACGGATAAAAGCGTGGAGAGGTAATTTGCTACCATGCTTATTAAGAATGGCGAAATTTCCCCACTCATTCCCTATGTACTGTTAGCCTATGTGCAGGGAAGGTCTCTGTTTGCACCTATAGGCATAGGTAGACATAGCATTAAGTGTGAAAGGGTCTCCTTTTTTTTTTTTTTGGTTAGTGAAGCTTAAAAAGCATATGGACAAGAGATTTCTACCCTCTTTTTACAAATAAGAATTCTACCTCAAGATCACCTCTCTCAACCAAGAGAATCTAAAGGTAGAAGAGTGCATTAGGGAGTTTGAACAAGTCCAAATGAGGGTTGGCTTAGATGAAGAACCCAAACTCAGGATTGCTAGGTTCAGCAAGGGGTTATCTCCGAGCATAATCAACAAAGTGGATCCACAACTTTACTTATCCTTTGATGATGTTTGTCGCCTAGCCATCAAAGTTGAGAAGTAACTTAAGCGTCGAAAAGTCTTTTACACTACCTCCTCTATTCACCCTCAAAATACCCCCAAGGGTTACTCCTCCCCCAATAAAGTTAACATTACCCCTACACCAGTTAAAGCCCTTGACAAGGGTATAGAGCTTGCTCGTGAACCACTAAAGAGATTTGAGGGTAAAAAGTATTTTAAATGCCATGGTTATGGACACTTTCAAGTGGATTGGCCCAATTAGAGAAACTCTCACCCTTAGAGAAATAGAAGAAACTCAAGCTATTAAGGAAGCAACTAGTGAGGAGGAAGTCAATGTTGACTATCAAACTTTGATCGTTCCGGATATAGATGAATTCTTGGTAATTCAAAGAGCACTTCATGCCTAAGAGGCTCCCTATGAGCCAACCCAAGGGGATCCATACCCGATGCACTATTAGAGGCAAGGTGTATGAGCTTATTATTGATGGAGGAAGTTGCATTAATGTAGTTTCCACAACACTCATTGACAAGCTTCAATTACCTAGCAAGGTACATCCCATCCCTTATTCTCTCCAATAGCCAAGCAAGGAAGCGACGTAACCATTTCTAAGCATGCTCTTATTGTGTTGTCAATTGGTCCATATTATGGTGAGGTACTATTTGATGTCCTTCCAATGGACACATGTCGGTTACTTGATAGGCCTTGGTTGTTTGATAATCGCGTGATTATGATGGGCATGCCAATACGTATACATTCAAATACAAGGGTCGTAATCTTACTTTGATACCATCACCTGCACCTAAGCCCCTTAAATCTAAACTGGGGAACAGAGGTGAGAAAAGCCTCTTTATGAGTGAAACACGAGTGGAGATAGCCATTAGTAAGAGCAAGCCTTTATTTGCCTTACTTATGGTAGAATCAAACATATGTGAGGGAGTGAAACTCATGCATCCCCTAACCCAATCACTCTTGAGAGAGTTTGTGAATGCATTTTCCAATGAGTTACCCCCGGGCTCCCTCCTTTAAGAGGAATAGAGCACCAAATTGATCTCCTACTCGGTGTTGCTTTGCCAAACAAGTCAGCTTATTGATGCAATCCTAGTGAGTCAAAAGAACTACAAAGACAAGTCCAAGAATTTTTAGATCATCGGTACGTTAGAGAGAGCTTGAGTCCTTGCTTGGCTTCTGCTCTATTACCTAAGAAAGATGGGACTTGGCGTATGTGTGTTGATTTCAGGGCCATAAATAACATCACCATCAAGTATCGATTTTCTATTCCTGGATTGAATGATATGCTTGATGAGTTACATGGTTCCAAGATCTTTTTCAAAATTGACCTTAGAAATTGCTATCACCAAATTATGATGAAGGAAGGAGATGAATAGAAGACCACTTTTAACACCAAGTATGGGTTGTATGAGTGGCTTGTGATGCCTTTTGGTCTATCTAATGCCTCCTAATACCTTCATGAGACTCATGAATGAGATCTTATGACCATTCATTGGGAAGTTTATTGTGCTGTATTTTGATGATATCTTGGTGTATAGTCATGATGAGACATCTCATGTGGAACACCTCCCTCAAGTATTCCAAGTGTTGAGGCAACAAAGGTTATAGGCCAAACTTGAGAACTGTGAACTATTCACTCCTAAAGTTATCTTTCTTGGATGCATTGTGTCCGATGAGAGAATTCAAGTTGATGAATCTAAGGTTGAGACTATCAAGAGTTGGTTTAGTCCCATCTCCATCATGGAAGTTCCAAGCTTCTATTGATTGACCTCTTTCTACCATCGATTCATCAAAGATTTTAACTCTATTATGCCTCCCTTGACCGAATGCATGAAGAATGGAAGATTTGAATGGACAAAGGTTGCCCAAAGTACCTTTGAAAATCAAGGAAAGGTTATATTCAGCTCTTATCTTGGCTCTTCCCAACTTCAATCTCCTATTTGAAGTTGAATGTGATGCTAGCGACATTGGCATTGGAGCGGTCCTCACCCAAGTCAAACGGCCTTTGGCTTACTTTAGTGAGAACTTGTGTGGCTACAAACTTAACTACTCCACTTATGACAAAGAGTTTTATGCTATCATTTGTGCTCTTACCTATTGGAGTCACTCTCTCAAGCCAAAACCCTTTGTGACACATTCGGATCAAAATGCCTTGTCTTTTATCAGTGAGCAAGCCAAGCTCAATTCAAGGCATGCTAAGTGGGAGTTGTGTTTCTAATTACTAAAGTCAACTTAAGCATCTCAAGCTAGGCAAAACAAGGGGTGGTAGGAATAGAACTAAACTACTAAAACTAACAAAAGTGGCCTTGATTATGCTTAAACCCAAGATACACCAACAAATCAAGTTAAACCCTCACTTTCCCAAGTGATGCTAGCATTCAGAGATAATCGGTTGCACTATCAAAACACACTCAAGCCCTCTTTCAAGGATCAAAGGCTGGTTCAATTGTTCATTGTAGGCAATTTCGATTGCTCTCTAACATATCTGAAATCTCGACCACGTTTGTCAACCAAAGAAGCTCTCAAAGAGTGTTATTTGCAAGACACTATGAGATTGTACTTGTTGCCATCTCCTTTCAAATCTTCCGACTCCTCCCTTGACAGTTTTTGTAGCTTATCTTTTTCCTGAGTGCCACCCACAAATTATCTATCCTCTTCTTAGTCTTACAAGCTCTTGTCTTCACATCCTTGAGTATCCTGTCTCGAGTCAACATACTTTTCAGTTTTCACCCATTATTGCCATTAGGTGAAATCGCCATACAGCATCAAATGGTTTGATGAAAAATTTGAGCCTTTTTCCGATGCCATCTTCCATGCTCTTTGCACCGATTTTCTCCTACCACCGCTTCCAAACCTTTTGCCTGCCAAGAAGTTAGTTCTGATACCAACTGTTTTGTTGAAGCATTTATGATATAAAAATATGAGGATATGATGAAATAAATAAATAAACTCTAGAACGCATTTTGCGAGAAAAAATAATTGTTTCAGAAATAATATTAAAAAATTACCCCGTTTATAAGTGTCAATGATCCACACCTATAAACAATCCTTTAGAGGATGTCTTATTCAAGCAACTAATTACGACTTGCTTCCTATGCTAACTCACCCACACAAGGTTCCCTCTTGCTATTGTTTTTTCAAGAAATTATTAGATACCTCCCATGAGGTTTGGCTAATAATTATTTTAAAGTATCTAGAAACATTGTATTCTCCATTCATAGTTTGGATGAAATATTATTTAGGACCTCGGTTTTTTTATTAAAAAAATTAGTAACTTTTTAAAAATTTATGAGAAGAGCCATAAATTGGTCAGAAAATGTGGTAAATCTATCTTTTTAAGATTTTAGAGGGAATTTGCTTATTCAAATGTCTATATTTAATGAAGTTAGTTTGTTTGAATGTAATAAAGTTTAATGATTGCACTATTGTTTATGGTTATTGTTGCATACAAAATTGTCAATTCAGGTTTTTCTTTTTTTTGTGAAATAAGCATATTTCCTAACGAATAGATTTGTTACACTTTTGAGGTCAATTTCAGGATCATTTCATAAATTTAAATCGTTGTCAGCAATTATTTTTAAAAACTGAGGTTGTAAATAATATATTAACCTGTTGGGCTTTGTGGCCCAAAATCTCGGGTTTTGGCACGGGGTGACCATGC
>NCQT01099613.1:4550-15792 GCA_002740465.1 Stenocereus thurberi
AGGTTGGGATGATAATAATTTGAAATACACTCTATTAGTAAAAGCAAAATTTCTTGAAAGCTCACAAAATTGGACCTTTTAATTATTTTGAATATTAGGAAGATGGATATCAAATAATAAAGAACCCACAATCCAAGGGTCATTTAAGTGTACTGAATAATTTGGACATCAATTGTATTATATGGGACCATAGCAAAAGTTCGTTTGAATCATAGCAAATAATGAATCTTTGTGACGTATTAATCTATTGCCTCTAAGGGCCGTGAATATAAGGCAATCTACCTCGATGTTGTTAAAGGTTGGAGTACAGCCTGAGTCACACAAGAACGAATATATCTGTATTTCTTTTTGTATTTTTCAATAGCAATTTTAGAAAGTAAGTTAATCGTTTGAAATTCTTCATCTAAACTAGATGTTTCTTCGCGGTCTTTGATTGGTAGAGCAACATCGATATTAAACCTCCCATTTCTGCCTTTTAATTAGGAATTTCCCAATTTGAAAAATAATCTTGACAACTAACCGCCTTGCTAATAACGAAATTAGACTTCTTCACACTACCTAAACTAAGACGATCGCTAAACCAAGAGGCCATCTGAGTTATATTTGAGCACTTAGGTAAAAGTCATGCCCGTTCCATCGGGACCACTGGAACCACCCCATCGAGACCCCCTAATGCACGGTTGATCAACGGACTCACCTGGGCTGACCAATATCTGACCAACGATAACAATGACTAGATAGTAACCAAATATGCAAACTCGTCTCTCACACAAATCGAGGTCTGGATCGACCTAGGTAGTTATGGATAAGGGTCTAAAAGCGGGATTTATTCGGAGGCGGCAAAGTGTCAATTTGATTTATGTAAAGCGTAATTTTGAATTGATAATTTAAAGTAATAAATGAGCAAATAAAAACTTACTTTTTTTTGAAGGAAACTTTGTACAAGGATTGAATTGAGACTGCTCATAATAGAGTACAAAGGAGTGGAGAAAGCTTGAGATTGAGGGGATGGAGGATTACAAGAGTGAGTGTGAGTGTGCGAATTAGGCTGTATGGAATTTTTGAAGTATGAATTTTGCAATGTTTGATACAACACCAACCAGTTCCCATTTATAGAATGTAATATGGAAATTATTGTTGACACGTGAATGGTAAAGATTCAATGATAAAAATTGAATCTTAATCTCATTAATGTCCACAGACAATCTTGGAGACAATCTTGAACTATTGCTGCTTCTTTTTGAACTTGGATTGCAAGCACGTCAAAAGGGAATTAGTATTGCGCGATAATGAACTTTGGATTGATCTTGCATTATTGTTCTAATAGGTCATGCTGATGCTGACATATTAAATAATCTATTTTGATGAGTCATAGTGATATCCTGATGAGCTTTCTTGAAAAATAACTTGCATTATTATCTCGAGTAAGAATTGCCTTTGATGAGAGCATATGAATAGTGATTTTGACACGTTGACTAGTAACCATGAATAATTGTAATTCGTTGATTGCTTTGATGATTGCTATATGCTCATCAAACGTAATTATGGTCAAGAGAATTATGGAGGTTCACTATTTAAGACATTGCATCCGGATATCAATGTAACTCATCAAAACAAATTATTCAACATGTCAACATCAGCATGACCCATCAAAACAATATTGCCCACCAATTGAAGAAAAGAACATTAACTTTATGTCTTTCCATGAATGAATACCATTCTTGTCTGATGAATGATTGAGCATTTAGGTGAAAGTGTGAAAGAAACAATTCCCTTTTGACCTAATTCTCTATTCGACTGAACTTTTGTCTTAAATAATCTTCATTGATTCCAAATGGTTTTGAAATAACCTTAATTGAAGAAAATGTTGGAGGTTGCATAGTTGAATATGTTGGTAAACCAATTGAAGAAGAAGCTTCATCTATTGGCTCAGCAATCGGAGCTTTATAATAAATATTTTTAGAATCTTCTACCTGGTTATCTTTTAAATAATCACAATTAGAAGACTTAGACGACATGGAATCTGAAGATTGAGGAAGTTTAACATTTTCAGAAAATCTTAAAGATGAGCCTCTTCTTAGCTCGAATTAAATCTTATTAATACTCTACCATTGGGCTCTTCTTTTATTTGGTGAACATTCTTTTGAGTAACATTTCTTGGTGGCCTAGTATTTTAAATAGTAAATTTTTCAAAAACAGTAATTTCATTCCATTTTAATAACTTTGGAGTTAAGGTAGTAACTTTATCTGATTCGATTTTTAGTGACATTGTTTCATCTAAACTAGGATTCAATATACATTTAGGATTAAGTTGGGATGATAATAACTTGAAATACACTCTATAGGTAAAAGTAAAATTTCTTAAAAGCTCACAAAATTAGACCATTAAATTGTTTTGAATATTAGGAAGATCAATAACCAATAATAAAGTATCTATAATTCAAGGGTCTTTTAAGTCTACTGAATAATTTGGACATCAATTATAATATATGCGGCCATAGCAAATGTTCATTTGAATC
Source organism: Stenocereus thurberi (assembly GCA_002740465.1). Classification (NCBI taxonomy): domain Eukaryota; kingdom Viridiplantae; phylum Streptophyta; class Magnoliopsida; order Caryophyllales; family Cactaceae; genus Stenocereus; species Stenocereus thurberi. The sequence goes on from NCQT01099613.1 coordinate 7,070, forward strand.
ATAGCAAATAATGAATCTTTGTGATGTATTAATCGATTGTGTCTAAAGGCCGTGAGTATAAGGCAATCTAACATTGATGTTTTTAAAGGTTGGAGTGCAACCTGAGTCACACCAAAATGAGTATACCTGTATTTTTCTTTTTGTATTTTTCAATAACAATTTTAGAAAGTAAGTTAATGCGTTGAAATTCTTCTTCTAAAGTAAATGTTTTTTCAAGATCCTTCATTGATAGAGCAACATTAAAATTAAACCTACCATTTCTACCTTTTGTTTAGGGATTTTCGACTTTGGAAAATAATCTTGACAACTAACTTCCTTGATGCTGACCACATTAGACTTCTTCACACTACCTAAACTATGGTGATCGTTAAACCAAGAGATATTCTGAGTTACGTTTGACCACTTAGCTAAGGGTCGTGCACATTGTACCAGGACCACTAGACCACTCCATCGGGACCAGCTAATACACGGTTGATCAACGGACTTGCCAGGGCTGACCAATAGCATACCAACGATAGCAATGGCTAGACACTAACTAAATAAGCAAACTCGGCTCTCATACCAATCGACGCTAGGATCGACCTAGGCAGGTATGGGTAATTGTCTAAAAGTGGGATTAATTCGAGGGCGGTAGAGTGTCAATTTGATTTATGTAAAGTGTAATTTTGAATTAATAAATTGAACGAATAAAAGAGCGAATAAAAACTTACTTTTATTTAACTAAAACATTGCACAAGGATTGAATTAAGGCTCTTGGTAATGGAGTACAAAGGAGTGGAGCAAGCTTGAGAGGGCTTGAGGGGATGGAGGATGTAACGCCCCCAAATTAAACATGTTTCACTACTTGTGTTTTCCTTAATAAATTCGTTAAATATCATCTAGGAAACCCAATAATAGGAGCATTACCACCATCCAAAAGGACAAGGCTTGAAACATGAGTGCTATAAATAACACAGTTATGCATAGCTTCAATCATACACATACGCACCTGATCAATCCGTATATAACCAACTATTAACCAACATAAGGTCTTTACACTATAGTAAAATCAATTCACCATGTAATCTGCATTTCCATCCACTGAAGATTTCAATATACAGCTCTAAAAATATGCATCCACTATGTCAGCGTTGATGCATCTAGATTCCCCTGCTCAATTTATTCCCTTCCGCTGGTTTACTATCATAAAGATGATTCTCTGAGGATTTGCCTAAAACAAAACATGAAAAACATTTCGAACTGTGAGCCGAAGCTCAGTACATGCATCCCTGAATTGTTAAATGATTATTGAAACACTGATTGGGTCCGCTTTGTAATTCATTTCAAGTTAAAACAGTGAATGACATGAATGTAAAACTGTATTGCTAGTTATTATCTGATAGTGAACCCCTTGATACTGTTACGATCTATGGATAGGTGAACCCCTTGAAGATGATTACCTGCGAAGTCGATCGGAGGACCTAGCCTGAAGTCGCATGGGTAACGGAAGGCGAATGCCCTATAGATAATGGTCACTAATTAAATGATTAATCATTCTGTAAACTAATTCATTTGTACTGCCCCAAATTAAACATGTTTCGCTATTGGTGTTTTCCTTAATAATCCCTCAATTATAATATGATAAACCCAATGATAGGAGCATTACCGCCGTTCAAAAGGACAAGGTTTAAAACATGAGTGTTATAATAACACAGTTAAGCATAACCTCAACCATACACATTCACACATGATCATCCATTCACAATCAAGTGTTAACCAATGTAAGGTTTATAAACCATAGTAAGATAATTCACCATGTAATCTACATCCTCATACACCGAAGAATTCAAAATACAGTTTTAAAGTATGTATATACTGTATCTCCGCTGATTTAGATAGATTTCCTTGCTCAACTTATTCTATTCCACTACTTTGCGAGCATGAGGGCAATTCTCTAAGCATTTGCCTAAAATAAAACATGAAAAATATTTCAAACTGTGAGCCAAAACTTAGTACATGCATTCCTAAATTGTTAAATGATCATTGAAATACTGGTTGGCCCCGCTTTGCAATTCATTTAAGGTCAAAGTAGGGAATGAGATGAATATAAAACTGCGTTGCTAATTATTATCTGATAATGAACCCCTTGATACTCTTACAATTTATGGATAGGTGTACATCTGCCAAGCCGATCAGGGGTCTGGCCTGAAGCTGCGCGGGTAACTGAAGGGCGAATTGCCTATAAATGATAATTGACGGGGTCGCTAATTAACTGATAAATCACTGTGTAAACTGATTCATTGATGTACTGACCAAAACATGAGAACGTTGATAAATACACTCTGATTTCTAAAGATACAGGCAATGGACGTACCTGAAGTCTTTAAAATAATATTTCACTTGATAATACTTATCCACAGTGGAGGTGATAACTAGGCCTCAATTCTGCTAAAGAAATGTAATTATAGGTAAATGTAGTTAGTAAACTATGTTTACTGACATAATTTATAACTTTAATGGAAATTAATTAATTAAAAAGGCTTCTACAATTCTAATAACTCAATATAGGGTAAGTTAAACTGAGATGATCTGAAAAATAAATTAGTTAGGATTATTGAACATGAAATACAACCGATTGAAGCAAAATGGATCACATTGGAATGATTGAGCTGATAATGAAAGGATTTTAATGGAAATAAATGAAATATGGGTTTTCTGATGTTTCTTAAATAGATAATAGAATGTGTAATGATTCCAAATGGATAATAGAAGGTTTAATGCCATGAGGGGTGTTGTGAGGTTCTTAAAAAGCTCAAATAACCTCAATTTGATCCGTTAAATGCTGATTTCTTTCGTCATATAATACCATTTAATGGTCTACTTTAGACACTCCATATATTTCACTCCTGACCTCCAATTAAAACATAAAATCCTAATATGAAAATCTCATAATGTGCACTAAAACTTTCATTCTGGACACCAAGTATGATTCCCACAGTAAGGTCCTTAAAATTAGGGTAGAACACAAACATACACAATTTCAGTCTAATCTGCGCAGATGTAGGAAAACGACGATAACTTTTTTCACAAAACTCGGATTAAGGAAATTCAGAAGGAATTTGCAAGATAACTCATTGATCTAGCCGCACACCAAAAATCACAATTTTTCAATGCCCTAACCAATACCAATTTTTTTGTAAAGTCTCCTGTTCAAATATGCTCCCAGTTTTGATGCATTCTGTGCTCAGTAAATTGGTCGTAACTTTGTCAACACAACTCAAAACTGGGTAATTCTAGAGCCTACTGAAAGTTAACTCATTGAGGTATCTTTACACCAAAAATCATAATTTTCCCATGTCCCGCGAAATACCAGTTTATTCATAAACTCACCCCTATTTTGGGGTCTGTTTACAGCATAACAGCCCATATTGTAATCTTTTCTTAACATAAACCCCCACTAAAATCACTCTTTAGCTCATCCAAATCCACACCAACATTACCATAATCGTTTTTGATGATAATGATTGCCAAATCAAATACAAAATGATCCAAATCCATCACTTCAAACTTAAACTATAGCATAATCATAAACAATCTCAGCTCTCACATGCTTTTATGCCTCCTCAACACCTTAAACACTTCAATGATAGCTCTTATTCTTATCAAAATGGCATGATCAACAATAAAAACCAACAAAAACATGATTAGGAATAAAAAATCAGCATGATAGGGATTGGCGTTTACTCGATGCTTGAAAAAGGAAGTGTGAATGATGTGGCTGGTGACTGATCTGTTTGTGGGTTGGTGGCTATCATGGTGGCTGACTGGTGGCAGTCGGTGGTGGTGGCAGCCACCAGCAGTAGGTGGAAGTGGCCAGGTCTTGCCATGGGGGTAGGGAAAAGAAAGGGAGAAGCAAAAGAAGAGAAATGAGACTTAGCCTTTGCTTGATCTTTGTGATGTTATTTTTACTTGGTTGAAAACCCTTTAAGAATACTTGGCTAAGATTTAACCTCCAAAATAACATCTTTTGCTAATTATAATTAGAGATTAATAGTGGTAATTAGCTAAACAAATAGATGAGGAACTTGTTAGGCCGAAATCGACCTTAAATGAACTCGGGTTCGGAAAAAAAATCAAACTGGGTGCGATTAATTTAATTTTTTTCCAAAGCTCAAAATTAAATGTGATATTATGAAAAATAATTTAATCTTTTAAATCATAATTATTGAGACCTACTATCAATTTTTTTAAAATTAATACGGTAAATGAAACTTGAATTGCAAAGGGGGCCCAAAATTGAATTCTCCCCACCGAGATGGTTAACTGAGATAAATAAATGTAAAAAATTAATAATACAACTTAATTAAATAAATAAATATGATTTAGGGTCGGGCTATTACAGCCTTCTCCTCTTAAAGAGTTTCGTCCTCGAAACTTATGAACTTTGACTATTATGCAAGGTGATTTCAAATAAATAAGAGTACTTGGCTTTCATTTCTTGCTCAGTTTCCCAAGTAGCTTCTGGGGATGCATGATTTTCCCAAGGCAATTTGATTTAAGGTATCTGTTTGATACTTAACTGCTTAATCCAGTGATCCAATATTTGAATTGGATGCTCTTGAAACACAAGACCCTCAATGACTGCAATGGATTTGATTATGACAGCATGGTCAGGATCTGAAATATACTACCTGAGTTATAAGGTTAGGAACACGGACATGTTATGCACATATTTGAGTTATATAGGTAGATATGGTAGACAAGTTATGGAATTCGACCTTTCAATGAACTGATATGATCCAAAAGATCTTCTCCTCAATTTAGGTCGCAGTGCAACCTCCTTACACCCTTAGTTAGCGAGNCTTTATGAAAAACTTTATCATATACCGAAAATTCTAAGAATGCCCTTCTTTTATCAACATAGTTTTTCTGTCGGTTCCAATGGTATGCTTTCAAGAGTCTTCTAAAATATGCCGCCTTATTAAATGCTGAAGAAGATCTTTATGACTCAAAAGATGATTTTGTTGTCAATGTCTGCCGTCATTTTATCTTGATGTTTCATGTACGATTCTCTGCTAGTGCTGTCACAACGTTGACCGCTAGAAGTTCTATAGTTTCTTCAAATGCAAATGTTGGTCGTAGGTCGTAAAGCACTACAGGCGCCAACTTAGAAGAGTTGATCCAATGATATTTTTAGATGCTTGCCCATCTATTTTAGAATGATAAGAACTGCTAAAGTTCAATCTAGTTCTAGAGGCTCTTTGAAGTGCTTGCTAGAACAGACTTGAAATCTCTTATCCTATATGAGGGAATCCCATGATAAAGTTCATTGAAGTTGAATCCCACTTCCAAGTGGGGATTTCTAAAGGTCTCAATTCACCTATTGTGTGTTGGTGTTCTACTTTGGCTTTTTAGCAAATCAGTCATTCTTGCACATATTCTGCAATTTCTCTTTTTATATTATTTCACCAAAAATATTGCCTCAGATCTCTACACATCTTGGTATCCCCTGGATGCACCGAATAGTAAGTGTTGTGAGCCTCCTCTAAGATCTGCTCTCTTAAGATTTTGATTTACTCTTTGGGGCTCAGGATCACTATCTTAATTCACTCTAGTTTCCTCCATTAAGGAGACTTGTAAGGTAAGTGCCAGCAACTTAACATTCACGTTCCAGTGCGACTTATATGGAATGTCTAAGTCGTCAAGCTCTCTCAAGAGATTTAGCTAAGTCATCACCACAGTGTTCGCAGTATGTTGTGCCTTCCTATTCAGGGCATCGGCCATAACATTTCCCTTTCTTGGTTGACATTGGATCTGCCACAACTAATGTTTCATGTAAATTGACTTCTTCTGAGTGAAGATGTACTTCACGCTTTGATGATTAGTATTGATTTTGCATGGTACCCCATATAAGTAATGTCTCTAAATTTGCAATGCAAAAACTACAGAAATCGGTAGGGTAATTCTTCTCATAAGACTTGAGTTGTTAGGAGGCATAAGCTACCGCTTTATCTTCTTGCTAACTTTGTAACTTGCTTCGACAAATTGGTCGGGGAAGACAATATTTGTCAAATCCTTCCTGAACTCGATAAGTCCCTGCTAAACTCAAACAGTTTCTATTCTTAGGGCATTGGTGGGTGTTGGGCACTTTGTAACTACTTTCAGCTTGTGCAGATCAACCGTAATCTCTTCCTTTGAAACCATATGCTCCGTAAATACCACTGCTTCTAACCAATGCTCATGATTCTTGTATTTGCTATATAATTGATTTTCCCTCAAAGTCTATAACACTATCCTCAAAAGAACAGTATGCTCATCTCTGTCCTTGGAGTATTTCAAGATATTTTTTATAAACACCACCACAACTTGTCTATATAGTGTCTGAAACTCTATTCATAAGATCTGGAAAGGCTGCGAGGCCATTGATTAAGCCAAAAGGCATCACAGTGAATTCATAGTGACCCAACACGGTATTTAGTCTAATTTTGGATATGTCTTCAGGTATAATCCGAAGTTGATGGCACCTTAACCTCAAATCAGTCTTAAATACAACTCATGTTCCTTGCAGTTGATCAAATAAGTCACCTACTTAGGGCGATGGGTATTTGTTTTGATAGTGATCGTGTTCAGCTCTCTAAAAACAATACATAACCACAAGGTTCCATTCTTCTTCTTTACAAATAGAACTAGGCATCCTATGATGGCACACTTGGATGGTTTGATAACTCTCTTCTGTGATAACTCCTCTAATTAAAACTTCAGTTCTTTAAGCTCAATTGGGGCCATAAGATAAGAGGTTTTTGAGATAGATTTGGCACCAAGGATTAATTCAATCTCATAATCAATTTCTCTTTACAGAGCAGTCCCAGTAACTTTTCCTTCCTTACGTTGAAATAATCCTTGATGATGAATGTTAATAGCATAACACCAATGCACAATATATCCTTGACATAAGAGCTAACTTGTTTGCATAACAGAATTTAAAGGATAAGGTTTTTGCTCTCTTCGATCATGAAACATATTTCTCTCCGTTGTTCATCTCTTGAAATAATCTTAGGGTAATCACAACCTATGGTGACCCCATAAGTACACAACTAGATCATTTCTAAAATGATATCAAAGTCTAACGAGTCAAATTGAATCCAAACTCTAGCGAATATTATCCTACCAATAGTAATTGAAATAAGTTTATGAGTGATAGAACACTCAACTCTAGAGTCATTGGATAACTTGAGTCTATAATTGGTTTATACCTCCTTATTCTCAAGGTTCAGTTGTATGGCAGATTGAGTAGATATAAATGAATGACTGGCAACTGAATCAAATAATACACAAAATGGGTTTGAAATTAAAAGAGAGTTTCAGTAACTATCGTACTAGAGGTGGCACTTCCTTCTTGCTCGACACAAAGGCCCTTCCTACAGCTGCAGGCCTTGAAGGTGAGAGTCCTTCCTACAGCCTTTAGTCTTTGGGAACAGGCGGCAATGAGGTGCTCTGGGCTATCGCACCACATATACTCGTTAGTTCCACTCGGCACTCAGGTGTGTTATGGTTAATTCTTCCATAAATCTGCTCCAAGTGAAACCAAACCCTAAGAGCCTATTCTTAACAGTGTTCCACTAAATATTGGTTTCACGAGTTAAATAAAATGTTCTAATGTTCACCCTTTTATCTCTTGGAACCTCTATTACAGTGAAAACCTTCTCCACTCCTCGAATCCATTCCTAAGGTGCCACTGGGTCATACTTTCCACTCTAGAGTCGTTTAGTATGAATCAGCTGAAGACATTTTTCAAGGGGTAGTAACCCATCAAAATTTTTCACTAACGCAGTCCAAATGCATGACAAAGATTTTGATTGTCCAATTTAAGCATTATGAAAGTGATCTTCAATAATAAACTGAGGTTAAATCAGCCAAAAAGGGTAGACACATCACGTTTCCCTTAGCAATGGATTCCACAAGTTAGACAACAATCAACCCCTATACAAAGTGTAGTTAAGATCTACCTTCTATTCTGGCATGCTACAAAATTATCATCTATTGACATGGGTGCATCCCAATCATAAACCAACTACTCGCAGCAATTGGGCTCTTAAAAATAGGAAAAGTTGACCAGAACTGATGAAGATGTAACATGAGAGTAAATGATAATGTAACTTGATGGGGAGATGCCATGAAGATAAAAAGATAAAACCCCTGGTCAAAGTGAGAAGTATCCAACAGTTGATAATCTAATAAGGACAATGGTAGATGGTATGTTACCAGAAGGTGCGGTGAAATATTTTCTAGGGTAATGTCTACTTCACAAATAGAGGTGGAGTCAATGGACTGCTTGCAAGAGTTTGGGCAATTTAAGCAAGTCTTAAATTGCAATGGATTGAAGCAAAATGTCTCTCTAATGTGTCTTTACTTTCTCTTATATGGAATCTTTGGTAGTCAATGGTTTCAAACTTATGTACCATAGAACAAGCCTCTCCAAAATACTATAATTCAGGGGATATTACATGAAGAACCCCCATATAGCTTAGCTAGATAAAATTCTTGAGTTACAGAAGAAAATATCTACAATCAATGAAGCATATTGAAGTAATTGCCACTTGGATCCAAGAAATGCACAAAATGACACCCATAATATGAGGAAATATAAGCTCAAAGTTGTACGTATCCACTCACTTGAACAGTCTGTACCATCAGACTTCTAGGCTAAATTTCATTAACCACTGGTCTCCAAATGTGCTGCACTA
>NCQT01099617.1:12666-25705 GCA_002740465.1 Stenocereus thurberi
TAGGGGCGAGGGAAATTAGGAGAGAAATACTGGGAAATTAGCACTGGCAAATTTTCAGGTTCGAGTCGAATTTGGATGGGAGCAAATCGAACGATATCAAAATTTGGACAAGAAATTGATGATTGGTACCCGATTTTTTTTTTCCAGGTCAGATAATTCAGACAGAGCTAAATTCGCATCAAAATTGAATTCAGACAATAGAAATATGAAATGTTGTGTTCGGATTTGAAATTCGGATGAAATATTCATGACCATACGCGACCTTTTCTGATCGGGGAAATTCGAGTATTCAGATTTGGCAATATTTGGCCAGCACTATGGGAAATATAAAGCAAGAAGTATACCATGTGAATTATCTCGTGTGTCGTGAGAAGTTGCTCCTAATTTTCCTACGAGCAAACACTTATCTCAAAGTCCCAGGTCTATAGACCCGGGATATACTCAAGTAAGTAAAACTAAATGTTCAACTTGATATAGTAGATTGCTTAAGTACATAAAAAGCAAAATACTCAATTCCGTAAACTGGAGAAACAAGAAACAAGCGCGAAAAGAGTACCTGAAAATGGGCATTGTTAATATCAATACTTGACACCTAACCCTAGACATGTAAAACAAAATGAACAATACAGGGGCAATAACGTGTCCGACTACACTGCAAAAAAAAAAGGTCATATTCCCACTCTTATTTAACCACACTTGATTAAGTGTTGCTAAAAAATAAGCGAAAATGAGCACCTAGTAATATTCCCACACATAATAAGTGAGGAAAAATATAACCATGCTTATAAGAGTGGTAATAAATAATCAAGGAACGCCCACACATATTAAGAGTGGACACTTACATCTTATGAGCAGAACATATTTGGCATAGATATTAAGCGTGGTAGTATATATTTTTATTTTCCAAAATTCATTTTAGAACTTAGTTAATTAAGCCGTTGAATAAAAAAGAAAAAAAGTCATCAAGCATTGTTGACCTCTTGCACAACTCAAGTCATAGCCCTTGGTCTTCTGAGTAACCCTCATATTCTTCAACATCTTACTGCCCTCGGTCTTCTGAGTGTCCCTCATATTCTTCAACATCTTGCTTCTTCCCATGTTCATTCTCGCAACCCTGGTTCATGCCCTTCGATTCTCGTGCCCTAGTGCTATCCCTTGCTACTGCGTGTCATCCTCGGCAGTTGTTGTTCCCGATGGTGAGCATTGCAGGCGTCAATTGTGGCTGTGGCTGTGGCTGTGGCTGTGGTCGGTTGTGTTCCGGTTTCGTGCACATCAGCCCACTAAGTGAACGTTTTTGCAATAGTTATTCAATTCACTTGGCCGTATTAATTTTGCACAGTCCTGTTCCTGTTTCACAACCTCCAATTACTGGCTGCCCTTAATTTCGTGTTCATCAGCCCTGTTTTGCACTTATCAACCCTGTTTCATGACTGCCCAATCCATCTCTCTGCCCATTGAGGTAATAACCTATTCTAACTTCTCTGTTGCCCTAGACTCTCATCTTCCCATTTGTGATTTTGGTGGGCTTTTGGGAGATTTTCCTGATTATGAAGTCAAACAGAAAGGAGTACAGGGCTTTTGTGCTTTCCCTAGTCTCTGATCTAAATTCTTTGTTTGTTATTTGTTAGCGAAACATGAATTGGTATGTTCAATTTATTATGTTGTTCTTATTTAATTTATTATATTGTTCTTGTTCAATTTGTTCTCTTGATGATGAACTGTGAATTGGGGTGGACTCAAGATGATCTTTCCATTATATTATCTTGAACTGTGAACCTTTGTTTAGGGTGGAATTCATGAGCATCCTCAGTTCTGTGTATGCTAAGAAATACAATCACAGACTATCTAAAATTGGCCCCTATCCGAAGAAACAAACATTGATGTTCTGGTTCTTTTAGGATCATGTGAAAAAAACACTTTGATTCACATTTATAGGCACAAGCTCTATGTTGCATGAGCATTAGAGACAAGCCCGACCTAGGCGTTGTTTCCATTTTAGAAGCTTGAACATATTCATCATTTTAGCCTTTAGGACCTAGTCATTTTCTATACTGTGGGTACTGATGCATAGCATCAAGTCTGCTGGTGTGAGTTTTATCTTGATGAACTGATTTGTTCGGATTTTAGGATCTTTTCTCCCTAGTGTTTTAATGCTTTAGAGCTGCAAAGAATAAATTTTGAACTCGTTAGATAGGAAAAGTTACTTCTATAGATTAGTGTGTGCCTTCATTTTCACCTTGTCATGTCTTAATACTATTTTGTTTGTTGGCCTGAATATTCCTCTCTAGTATTGATGTGTAGAAATTGAGTGTTTTTGTTGGCCCTAATTCCTAATGCATATTCAATCTAATTAAATGAACGAAGAGTGCAATCTAAATGAGGAACTATAGAATGCTATTTATTGAAGTCCTTAGCAGGTCTAGAAAGGTTAAAGGATCAAGGCAGTGATAGTGGTGGGAATTATAGGTAAAAGGAAAAGGTGTAATGAATATTGAGGTCTAAAAGGAACCAAGCATAAAATCAATTATAATTGTTGTAGAGTGTAGACAATGACAAGTTAAAAAATATTAACATAAATCAAAATTTCAAGCAAATTAAGCAAAAGCACAGAAATAGATATCTACAAAATCATCATAATTCATCAAATCAAGTCCAAATATTGGTTTGTAATCGTTTTCTTTATAAACTTTTTTTAAAAAAACTGTTTTGTGGGTTTTAAGGAATCAACCTCTCTATGGGTAGAAATACCGGTAGGGGTAAGGTTGCCTACAGCTGGATCTCCCCAGACCCCGCGAAAGCGGGACCCACACTGGGAGTTGTTGTTACAAGTCCAAATATTCTCTCTATAATGTTATGTGAGTCCGGAAACTATTTTAAAGAATTACTTTTTTACTAATCGAAACAATTACTTTTTTTTTCTGACTCCTAATGACAGAAATGGATAAAAGTTGGATTGATAAGGATAGGAGATTTGTGGAATATATANNNGGAATTGAAAAGGTTTTAAATTTTGCTTTTGCCAATGCTGAGGGTAGTAACATGATAGTTTGCCCATGTAATCGATGTAAGCTTGGGCGAAAATGTTGGTTTACTAGAGATGTTTTAACACATCATCTCATGTTCAATAGATTTCTGCCAAGCTACAAAGAATGGGTGCATCATGGTGAATCAATTTTCATGCCGTCTGGTTCGGAACCCCATAGTGGAAGTCATAGTGATACCAATGCTGAGCTAAATTTGTTGGGTCATATTGATACTATAGGAATGTTGAATGATATTTTTGGGGTACATAAGCAAGAAGGCATTCTAAATGACATTGGGGATCCTATGATTAGGGAGTATGTTGAAGTTGATGATGAACTTGAGCCAAATGGCATACCGAATGAGAAAGATCATATCGAGGATGTCGGATATAGAAGACTAGTTGACTAAGCTGAGCAAGAATTATTTTTGGGGTCAAAATTCTCGAAATTGTCCTTCCTTTTGCATTTATTTCATTTGAAATCCATCCACAAGTGGTCAATTAAGTCCTTTGATATGTTGCTTGAACTTTTGTCTACCGTTTTCCCTCAAATTAATCCATTTTCGTCGTCTTGGAGTAAATGTAAGAAGTTAAAAAAGGATTTGGGACTTTACTATGAAAAAATTCATGCTTGTCCTAATGATTGCATTTTGTATTGGGCTGAGAGGGAAAACCAAGAAGAGTGCGATAAGTATCACACTTCACGATGGAGAGACAAGGAAAAAAAACTGTTGTATAAGGCTTTACGTTATTTTTCCCTTATTCCGAGGCTACTTAGAATGTACAAGTCCTCCAAAATCACTGAATATATGATTGGCATTATAAATGTAGGATAAAGGATGACATCCTTAGGCATCCTGCAGATGGTAAGGCATGGAAAGATTTTGATAAGAAAAATAATACTTTTACGGAAGATCCATGTAATATTAGATTGGGGTTTGCAAGTGATGGATTTAATCCTTTTCGTGTTATGAGTAGTACTCATAGTACTTGGCCGATCTTGTTAATTCCCTATAATTTGCCACCATGGGTTTGCATGAAATAACCCTCTATCATTCTTTCCATGATCATTCCTAGAGAAAAGGCACTAGGCATGGATATTGTACCAAGTTATATATGATCTAAACTTTCCATTTGGTTTTGTTTGCAAGGAATCGGCGAAGACTATGATTAAAGAGAAAACTGGATCTTCTGAAGTTAAGTTCTCAGAAGAAACATTAAAGGTGGAGAAAAGTGTCTATCGTAAGCTAATGGGTGATGAAACTCATAGAAAGCTTATTGGGTTCGGTAGTGGTGTTACTACAAAAGACTTGCATGCTGAGCACCAGAAGAGTGAATCTAAGCTGTTAGTGAAAGTTCTCAATAAAATGCTGACTATACAGAATCAAATTGATGTCTTGATTGCTAAAGTTGCTGTCTAAGCTGCAAACTCAGAACCTGAATTAGTATGTAACACTTCAAAGTATGTGTTTAATGTGATAAGTTTTGCTTATTTCTTGTCTAATGTACATGAATTATGAGTAGAGTACTGGTTCACTGCAAAACTTGGTCAATGATATGCCACGTGATCAAAGAAGCCACGAGTCACGCAGGTCTAGAGATGCCCCTTTCAGTTTCGCATGCACTAGGTCGGCATGTAAAAGTGTATTTTTTAAAGAAAGTAAAAGATATGTTGGCTTAGTTACATTATAGTGTTATCTAACTATAAATTGTTTTTTTATTGGTATGTAGTCAACAATACTCACATATCAATATAGAGCCCAGTAAACAACAAAAACCACAAAAAAATATCCAGGTATGTACAAATTATATATTTTAACACATTCTTTATTGTATAATAATAATTTCACATTTTTTTTATCCCAAAGTATTTGTCCAAGCCATCAAATCATCCTACAAAAATGGGACATATTACTCCTGATGGAGGGACTCCTGCTCATGAGCAACCTGTTAATAGGGATGGTGGACCTACTCTTGGTGGAGGAACTCCTACTTCAGCGGGCACTTCAATTCCAGGTGGCACTTCCACTCAAAAGGTAGTTTAAAATATGACGTTTGTCATTCCAAATGATATGTTAGTTGCATATATGATTATCAAGTCTTTATTTATTTATTTGCTTTGCTAGAGAACCATCATGGGAGTGAACAACAAGTTCACAGAGCAAGGAAATTCCCAACGACCAAAGTCAAATGTTGTGTATCCAGTATGTCTACTTTTTAAAAATATTCTACGCCATTCATGTTCTATGCAAATCCTTATAACCATATACAAATTTTGCTAGTTGACTTATGAGGAAGTGCCGAAGATAATAGAAAATGTGTTGAAAAAGAATCCTGATTTAGTTAGAAAGTACGCTCGTGGTGAAAAGAATGTTTTGACACTTTGTTATCTTGCTGGCGTGGTAAATATGGCCTTATATTTAATGCCTTCTCAATTTTAATATGATAGATTCAATCACATGTTAAGAAATTGAACATGATTACAATAGGTATTGAACGCATGCGATTACAAAGCTGATCCTCAGATGGTTGACGACGTGTTGCTTGAAAGATGGCAAAATGTGAACATTGTGAGTTTAGTTTAAAAGTTTTAAATTACATGTTTTTATGGTATTAAGTTGTTTGATTTCCATTGTGCATTCGATTTTTTGGATTTATTCATGGCAATGGGTTGGATTTGGGTTGGGTACTCCAGGCGTGTGGCCTGTTGTGTTGATTGGCTCCAGTATGTGGCTGTTGAGATTGCGAATAGTTTGTTATTGTATTTATGACATGTTGTAAAAGAAAAATAGCCAAGTTTTAGACGAAACTCTGCCGAAATTTTTTCAAAATTAGGGAATTTACTAAAAAGAAAAACCTAAATGTGAGGATATTATATAATGTTTTTAGAGCACGAGTACATAGTTGGAGGATAATAGGTAGATATTACATCTTGTAATCTTTTTAGAAGTTTTTTCTTGTTAGTGGCGTTGTTTGTTGTACTAAACTCCAATATATGGACTTGGTGATTTCAGATTGAAGCTGATGGCAGCATGTCGCAACATCGGATATAAAGCTAATTTGGGTTCGTGAGGTGCTCACTTGAAGTTATGGAGTTTCATACCATCTGATCTGTTCTGTTTTGTTTCAGTCTTATATATGTTATTTCAAACAAACGCAACTTTTAGGTAGTGGATACATACTTTATATGCATGTTGAATTCAATTTTGTACTTTTCATTATGTACGTAAACACTAATTATTTTGGAACTCAATTGATAATAGCTTATTTATGGTTATAAAGTTGATGTGCTTTTTGTATCATTTACGCTACGATCAAATATATTCTCTCTCTATCTCGTCCTCTACCTCGCCCCTCTCTCTCTCTATATGTATATATGATTATAATACGTTAACATTAGTGAATATAAACTCTTCGCATTTTTAAATATAATGATTTTTTGGTTTTTTAATATGAAAATTTTCCTCCCAAAATTAGTTATACACTTACAGCATTTGAAAGTTAGTTATCATATGCATAACGCCACACTTATAGGCGAGGGAGTGGTGAAAATGATTTTTATCCCAAAGGATACTCTGGCCACGGATACAAGCGAGGGTCATCTACCTCCACATATAAGCGTAGTAATTAACGCAGCCTTCCACAGATATAAGCATGGGTAGTGCACAATCAGCCACGCTTATTAAGCGTGATGAATTTTTTCCCACTGATACCCTATACACGCTTACCTTAAACGTGGCGAATATGCTCTGCCATGAATATAAGCGCGGAAGGAAGCAAATTTAAGCGTGGTTAGATGCAACATTTCTTGTAGAGCTACATGTATAGTTTCAGATAAAAAAAAAGTGTCCAAGTCAATAGATCCGGACCTGTGATATAATTTGTAAAGTAACCGTGTACTGTTGATCCCCATCAATTTTGCTTACACATGACCAAAATGAGTTTTGAACCGAACCAGACCAAATTTTTTGCCTCGGATCCAAATCAAAATAACCAAAAAAAAAAATAAATTGGCAGGCCCCTCATATTCCCTCTTTTTATATATGGAAGAGAAGGAAATGAGCCACATCCATTTTCCGTGTACGGAGTAGTTCAACAACTCATATGATGAGAATGAGCTGCCTCAATTGCATATCATTACCGAATGATACTTCAAATTTAATTAACATGTTGTATACTTGGACCAGGTACTCCAAATCCGAACCCATACCCCAAGAATAACGCTTATGTAGGGTGGTCGGATCAAATGTAGGAATAAATAATCTAAAATGCATAACTGTAGAGGGGAAGTTTTCATTAGTTGTACTACATATTGTAGCATAAAAATGTACAAATATGGATGCACTTATAGTGGTCGTCACTATATGACAATCACCACAACTGAGTAAGCCTAGACATACATTTGTTGGATTGATTCAATTTTATGTGTTTAAATGAATAAAAGAACATCACTAAAATCATAAAACATTTACAAATGCTGAGAAAAAATAACATCCAAAGCATAGGGATTTTGGGCAAAACAAAGGGCGGAAGAAGCATGGGTTTCCAGCGAGAATGCCATCCTTCGCCGACAATGGACTTGCAGCCAAAATTTTGAAATATTTCACTGGAAAATTCAGGGAGGTCGTCGGATTTTAATATTTTGTCAGAAAATTCATTTAAAAATTATCTTCTCTCAACATTTGTAAATTCTTTATGATTTTAATGAAATGCTTTTATTCATTTAAAAACAAAAATTAAATCAACACTTCTCATCAAAACATAATAAATGTATGGTCTAGATTTACTTAGTTGTGGTGGTTGTAATATAATGACAACCACTATAACTTCCACATTATTCTACACTTCTAAATATATAGAACATCTACAAATTTCTAGAAAAATATCTCAGATACTTGTAATATAATATCTTGATATTTAGGAAGATGTTAATATGGAAGGTTGTAGAAGCTTAATAATAGCCGTAGGATCAAAATAATCTACACTATCCATTAAGGAGATGGATGACTATAAATACCCTAAAGGAGGACTCACNTATAACAAGCAAAACAAGTATTAAAAAAAAAAAGAAAAAAGAAAGAAACCAAGCATTAATACAAAACATGAATTCTCACAAACTTCTCCTACCTTTCCCTTCTTTCAATCCTAATTCATATATTATGTTCTCCCACCACAAACTACTCCTATCATCTATACGTCTTCAAAAGTATTTCCAACAAAGGAGCAAAAAGGGGTACATAGAGAGGAGAAGAACTATTGAAAAGGCAGCAATGTGAGGAATGTATCATAAGATATATTGTTAAACGAAGTCCAGGCACAAAAACCCAAGATGTACCAATGTGAGTAGTTAGAGCATTCCTAATCAGAGTTTCAAAATTTGGAACTCCATCTTGCCACATCAGCAAAAATTCTATTTTATATTTCTTCATTTCTCCAACTCATAGAACTCTAACTTGAATCACTCAATAAAATATTTATTGAAGATTCACCTCATAATATACAGAACTTTTTTTGTACCCACCAAAATAATATTTATGAAGGAAAATAAAAAGAAAAAACAAAAAATAACAAGAAGACAAAAAGGTTGGAATGCATTCTGGCATCGCGTGCCCAAAACAAGCAGTTTGATTTTGGAAATGACACATGGCATGCAAGTCCTGCAAATGGAGCACATACCTTAACGCTGTGGGTGCTCTTACAGTCTTAGAGATAGTAGTTCAAACACAACCCCTATTAAGACTTCTGCAGTTCCCATGCACGCCTGAGTGATATTCCCAGCATAAATGCATAACATATATTCTGCAATCTGAAACCTTTTTGTTCCCCCTTCCAGAGTTTAATGTCACCATTAACAGCAACAAACAAGCAGGATGTCCATTAAAAAAAAAAAAACTAAAAAAAGGCAGGATGATGAACATTGTTGAAGCAAAAGTAGAGCACTACAAGGAATGAGAAAAGCAACATAAGATGCTAACTGATTGTAACATCAATACATGCTGTGCCAAACAAGTGCTCAAGCGCCACGTAGAGAGAAATAGAGTGAGAGAGAGCACAAAACAAAGGGTATCGATTGAGGAAGACGCAGAGCACTGAGCTCACAAATGGGAGCTGAAATAAAGACTGCGGTCACATTGCCATGATCAAATCATTACCTGCACCACTGTTGTAGTGATTTCCATAAAAATGAAAATTTAATAAAATAATTGTTTCCATAAAAATGATTATGGAATTACCTTTTTGAATTATGCCTCAATAATAATTAATTATCTTGATATTTTGATAAATAACTAATTTAATTAATTATTTGCGAAGAGGTACAAGTTAGTTTGAGGGATTAACTAACTTATACCTTTTAATGAAAGGGTGTGTTTATAAAGAGACATACCCCTTTTTAAAATGGTGTTTGATGAAAGGATGTTATTCTTCCATGAAGAGGCATGATGAAATATATAAATATGGACGATCTTGGCATGTATTAAAAATGTTTTGTTGAACATGATCAAGAGAGTTACACTATAACCATAATCCCTTGAATTTCTATAATGTCTTGAACACTTAGGGTCCGATCTGCGTGAGTGCAACATGCAGATAGAGGAGGCTTTTTTGTATCCCAAAGACCTATTCTGGCAACCCTGTTACACTTTGGGGCTGAATAGAATCTTTAGGAAAAGTGTACTTACACCTGCCTAGAAGTCTCAATTTGACATTGGGTTTGTTTGTGATAAACTGATATCTGTATCCATCAAATCAAATTTTTACACCAACAATCTAAAGACTCTATTTTGTCTGATACAAAGAAGCCAATTATTTATCTGTCAATTGAGAGTTTGATGGAGATAGAGATATGATTGTAAAAAGGGATGTAATGATTATTGTGTGTTTTTTATACTAATTTTCTCTTTCATGGAATCAACGTTAACATTGATCTGTTCATACAACAATGTAATATTTTGCACCCCAAAATTATTGTATGTAATTATTGATTATGAGATCTGTTCTATACTTATGTTTGTAATTGTATGGTGAGAATTTGATATAAATATAATATCAAATGCATTATATTATAGCCTTGAATAGATAAATTGCTTTCGAGAAGTCCATGAACTTACACAGTTTAAGTTGGACATGACAATGGCTATAATATGACAATTATTTCCACATAACCAAGTGTGCATACAATCGTTCATTTCACGACTTGGCTATTCATGGGATTCTCACATAGACGTCGCAATTAGTCAAGTGAATGTAACATTTTAATTAAGAGATAATGGTTCCCTTTTTGCTTTCACTTTTTCTCTTTTGCGCTTGTCTGAAATACAATGCATTTTGATTAATGTTCTAGAGATAGAAGACAACTAAAAATTGATTAACCACCCATCATCGTGCCATTTTGTGCAAAACCATGCATGCTGTTGATCGAAAACATTAGGCTTTTATTATCTTCTACTAATTATTAAATTATTATTTGCTTAATAAATGAATTCACATATGATGCGTACCTTTGATTAGCAAAAGAATATGTGCATGTGAATTAACATTCATATAATTGAACTAAATAAACATGTTACAGATTGCAAGGATCCGTGGTTATTGATATTTGATATCATGCATGTAATGGGATTGATCATAACTGTTGAGATAACGTTGATTTATCATGATAGTGCCAAAAAGTTTTATTCTCATGGGAATGGGTTATGAAAATACGCCTTTTATAGGTTATTCTCTTGTGCTCTCTTGTATATTAAGAAAATAAATGTCCATGCATTTTATTGGACATTGAAATCGTTTTGGTAATATTCATTTGATGAATATATGATTCATAAGATGTGGTTTATGGATTGATAATTAAAGTGAATGTAAGGATAAATAATTCATCCTTGATAGAAATAAATGTCAAATAATGTCAAATATCATTTATTTATTTCTATGTAATTTTAATTTGCTAAAATATGTGTAAGTCCATGCATGTTATTGATGGACTTGTCAATGCATATTTTAGCATGGTTTCTAAATGTCTATGTTTTTATTTTGGACATTTGGATTGGATGTTATTTACTCTAATTTTGAGAATTCAAGTTGGAAGAAAAATTGATTCATCCTTGATGAAAATAAATGTGGTGCTTCATTTATTTTCAGGCTTTTTGTATACCAAAATATGAAAGTCTATATAATGTACTTGTTAAATATTTTGGTACGGTTGGTAAAAGTTCATGTATATAAATTTGGTGTTTGAACTTGTTTATGACCATGTCATGACACTTTTAGTATGGTCATAAGAGAATTAAAGATAGATATGGATGGAACGTAAATGTGTAAGTATTTACATTAGTCCATGAATATATATTTTAGAAATTCCATATGAAGAACCTACAATTATTTACTGTAGTTTAAAGTAAATGGTGGGGGTATCCTATGTTTATATGGGGATGATATACGTTTTTAAGTCCGTTAATTGAAATTATGACTATAATTTCAAATTGGACTTATACGAGAATATCTTCATGTATAAACCTTGTTTAGAGGTTGAGATATTCAAGTTTTAATAGCTGGACTTCCGTTTAATAGATGGTTGACTTTGCAAGTCTTGTAGGCCCATTATTAAGACTTTCAAAGACAATGAATCCGGATGAATAAATAAATATACATGTGTGTTTAATATAATAACTTCAAGTCTCAAGACGTTTGCAAAGTTATTGTTATCAAAGTCATAGAATACCTCTAATGACTTTGGAATGGATGGTGTAAAGCCCACACTAATTCATTTATGGTGGAACCTCAACTTAACGCTTATGGAAATAGCGAGTCTTAAGTTCAATGAGTCAAAGTACACCATCTTTGTGATTTGTTAGCACTCATCATTATAATTACCATCCAAGTGGAGTGCTAAATAACCCATATTTTTAAATGGAGGGCGAGTTGTTGCTCTTGATGAACCTTAATGGAGAACATTTGAGTTAGCGTAGAAAAGAGTTTGATTAGGTTGTTTATACTTAATCAATGGTGTAATACTCAAATGATTCCACTAATACTTTATGGGGATATTGATGAAGTTTACCTAGTAAGTGTGAAGTTTGTCCGCTTTTGTCGAGCTTGAGCTTGACTCTAGAGCACTTACGAAATGGATACAGGATACATGGCTATTAATAGTGTCAAATACTAAGTCATCTGGGACGGAAGTTTTGTGTGTGGCATAGATGCAAGTGGTCAGAGAGGACAGCTGGTTCAAAGCATAATCTACCATGTTATCCTAATCATTTGACAGACAGGTCACTAAAATGGAGGTTCAATAGCAAAACACCTCTGTTTATGCACGAGACATCCGGAAATTCGAGAAACCATTTGTTATGAAAATTGTGGGAGATTGTTGGAGTAGTTTCTATAAAAATGAAAATTTAATAAAATAATTATTTTCATAAAAATGATTATGAAATTACCTTTTTAAATTATGCCTAAATAATAATTAATTATCTTGATAGTAATGCACCTTTTGATAAATAATTAATTTGATTAATTATTTATGAAGAGGTATAAGTTAGTTTGAGTGATTTACTAACTTATACCTTTTAATGAAAGGGTGTGTTTATAAAAAAACATGCCCCTTTTTAAAGTGGTGTTTGATGAAAGGATGTTATCCTTTCATGAAAAGTCTTGATGAAATCTATAAATATGGATGATCTTAGCATGTATTAAAAATGCCTTTGTTGGGCGTGATCGAGAGAGTTATACTATCAGCATAATCCCTTAAATTTCTGTAATGTCTTGGACACTTAGAGTCTTATCTTCGTGAGTGCAACACGCAAATAGATGAGACTTCTTAGTATCCCCAAGACCTATTCTGGCAGCCCTGTTGCACTGGGGGTGAATAGAGTCTTTAGAAAAAGCGTACATACACCTGCCTAGAAGCCTCGGTTAATTTGACATTGAGTTTGTCTGTAATAAACTGACGTCTGTATCATTCAAACCAAATTTTTACACCAACAACCACTCCTGAGACTAAGATGCCTGCAGTGATATCAG
>NCQT01099707.1:3613-18631 GCA_002740465.1 Stenocereus thurberi
CTTCTGAGGTATCGCCGTAGGCTGCCATCATTGCCTTGGTGAACTGTTTTTCAGCATTAGTTAACTGTGTCTTTTTGCCTCTGGTTCGGACCTGTTCTGACCCCTGTTCTTCCTTCAGCAAGGGGCAATTCTTCATAACATAATCTTGCCTTTCACACTTAAAGCATCCTGAGAACTGATCTCGATCGCTATTCTTGGTCTTGCTGTTATTGCCATTCTTGTATTTGCTTTCGGCCTCTTTGAAGAATTTTTTGAACTTTCGAGCGATCATGGCCATCCCTTCTTCATCAAAATCTGAGCTATCACTTTCTCTAGCTTTTAGTGCGAGTCCTCGGGCTTTCTTCACTTCTTCCTTCATCTGGGAATTCCTTATTAGTTCATACATTTGTAGATTCCCAATAAGCTCATCCAAGGAGATCTGATTCATCTTCCTGGCTTCTTCGATAACAATGACTTTTGATTCCCATGACTGAGGTAGAATTCGTAGGATCTTCCTTGCTAACTCTTTAGTGGTAAAGGATTTTCCCAACGATTTTAACTCATTAGTGATATGGGTAAACCGAGTATACTTGTTTATAACTGTCTCTTTATTGCTCATCTCGAATAGCTCATACTTCCTTACTAATAGCTCGATTCCGGATTGCTTAACTTGATTTGTTGCTTCATGAGCTATCTGAAGAGCATTCCATATCTCCTTTGTGGATTCACACTCTGAGATACGTGTGTACTCGTCAGGTCCGAGTCCAAAATACAGGAGTTTCTTGGCCTTGGCATTCTTCTCCATTTTCCTGAAGTCGTCTGAATTGAATTCCTTCGGCTCCTTAGGAACAATCTTTCCATCAGTTGTGACTTTCACTGGAATGTAAGGGCCATTTACAATGAGCATCCATAACTCATAATCCTCAGCTTAGATATAGTTCTCCATTCGATTTTCCCACAAGTTGTAGTACTGTCTATTGAAATATGGAGGTCTGGTCACAGATTGACCTTCTAAAATTCCTTGTAGATCATTCAACTTTTTAGGATTTCTCAAGGTGTTAACCTAAATATGAGAACTCTTCTTTGATACCACTTATTAGATTTACTCACACAAGGACGCAAGAGGGGGTGAATTGTATCTATTAGTTTTTTCGGTTTTCTCAAAACATTCATCAGAACTGTTTGGAATGCATGTTTGTAGTAAGGCAGAAACAAGTATAATTATGGAAATAGGAAAGAAGACACAATATTTTTACATGAAAAACGACCTCTCGCCCAACTGAGGTGTAAAAATCACGACCTACCACTGTAGGATTTCAGCAACACTTTCACTAAACGGGCCGAATTCGTTACACATATAACACACATAACTAGTCTACCTCGGGACCCTAGTTACACGGACATCAGGGCCAACGTCTCCTTAGAGACCATGTCCAATGACTTGGACAACACGGACAACACGTCCAACGTCTCCTAGGAGTCCACGTCTAACGTCTCCTAAGACTTGGACAATTTCTTGATTCAATGATGGAAAAAGAAATAGCAAGACACCTTACTTGAACGCTTCTAGATAAGCTGAATGTAAGGTACAATACAAACCCTATTATACCAATATAGACGACTCAATTTAGCACTCTCTTTGAAGGTCTTCTCTCAGAAAATTCAGACTCACAAAGACAATTTTAAACCATTGGAAAACCTTGAGTGGAAACGTTGAGAGGCAAGAGATTATATACCCAAAGAATACTTGTGCCGCAAGTATATGGGAGGTTTTGGATTTTTGTAATAACTTCCAAAAATACTCAGCATCCTAATAGGAATTCAATTTCTCAACAATATCCTTTTCGGAAATCATATCTTAAAAGATAAGATAGAATTTTTTGAAAATATCTTTTTAGGAAAACCAAATTTATTTAGGAAAGAACTCTTTCATAGACAAAACGTTATCAAAAAAGCAATCCCAAATATGTTACGAGTATTGACAGTAGAAAAACACTTAAAAATCTTTAGGACAAGAGTTTTATACGTTGCTCTCAGAACACTGCTGATCTGATTGCTCAAACTATTCTGAGCAGTGTTCTGAGTTAGTGCAAGAAATTCTTCAAGGTGAGTGTNNNNTTAAGATCTTCTAATTGGCATATTAACAAGAATCTAGATGAATACAACCAGTAATTAACTCTAAGACTCTTGTGATCCTTTGACCTCCTTGATGTCATGCATACATATTCACTTTGATGTTCTACGCTTCTTCGAACTGTTCTCCAGGGTGTTGGCAATCTGTCTCAACACACAATTCTAGCACACTACTCAAGCATAGCATGATAGTATATTGACTGGTATATTTGGATTGTTATCATCAAAACCATACACATAATTGTTTCAACATACATTAATTGCAATACTATTATTATATTTAGGGCAAAAAATTCAAAATCATCTTATTATCAAAAGAAAAATTCAAAATCATTTATGCTGTTTCCCTATGCTCAGCTTTTTATTAACTCCAAATATAAGAATTTCTTATTATGAAATCAAATGTACATGAATTATGTCAATTGAATCATTCTTTTGAAATTTACATCAAATGCTTTTTTACCTGGAAAATACTTTCTTAAATAAATGATTATTCTTTCCCTACACCACAATGCTCCCTCCCTATAGCCAAAGGGGGGAGGGCACAAAAGAGAAGATCAAATAAGTTAAACACATATTTTCTCCGCTCTCGATATATCTACTCTTACTTGTATAAAATTGAGGTTATTTAATTTTTTTTATTGCTCTTTTTTTTTGGGTAAGAAAGGTAAATAACACTACTTAGGAAGTCCTTCTTTTTGAGTGTTCTCCTTAGATTATCCTTGTAGATGATACATAGTAAGTCTTTCATAGAGATCTCATTCCACACAACAATGGAATGTGCAGAAAGGCCATATTATGTTGGCCAATTAGCTAAGCAATTTTTTTTACCTAAATATATGAGTAATAACAATATTGTTGCAACACTGAAGGTAAGTAGTAATATCATGTATCAAGACTTGAATCTCCAACCACATTTGGATGTGACCTTTACATTGCTTGGATAAGTATGTTGTTGTCTCCCTCTATGTGAATATCAGTAAACCCTGCTTACACTGCTGCTTTAATTCCATTTCTCATAGCTGTTGCTTTTACTACCAAAATTGATGCTAGCTCCCAAGTTGAATGCTGCTGCTTGAATAAATCTTCCTTCCTAGTTGCAAATTAAGAATGCTCCTACTCCTCTTTGTGATGATATGGATCTATCAAAGTTGATTTTCATGAATCCTGCTTGCGGCGTTCTCCATGATACCCAAATTGTATTCTTGTGGTTGGCCACTGAAAGTTTAGGTTTGGTGGTCAGAGTGTTTGTGAGATTTTATGCCTTATGCACCATCTGCGCTATTTTTTTTTAATTAAAGTGGATCCTTGATTGGGTGTTTCATTGGAAACACCATGTTGTTTCTAACTTTCCATGTGCTTGACAGTAGAACGAGTATTCTATTGTTGCACACATGTCATACTTGTTGAATTCTAAATATGAATCTATTTCATAAGCAACATATTTATCATGCTTTGATCATCATTCTCACTATATTCATAATCAATAAAGGTCATACGTGCTACTAATATCAGACATTTTGACTACATAAATAATCAACATTTAAAATAGGTCATTCCGTCATTCCTTGTGTTTAATTGATTCAGCTAGAAATAAGAGAGTGAGCTACAAATTCGGATAATATGAATAAAGAAATAAATTACTAATAAAAAGCAAAATATTAAAATTCCAAGCATCCTATAACTTTATCATTTCAAATTATTTTTTTTAAAAAATATTTAGTGGGACTAATTTCAACCAAAGCAGTCTCATGGACTACTCTTTTTTAGGTCTCTCTATTTTCTTTTTTCTTTTTTTGGGATTACTCGTGTACGCCAATACTTTTTTGTTGTAATATTTGCAACTTGTTTTTACTCGAGATACACATATCCCACATTAACAAAATAGGCAATATTTTTTACTGCATACTACTTATAACAACTCTCTTAAAAGATGATGTTAATGTTAGTATATATAATTAGTTAATTCAAGCTAACTACACATGAAGCCATTTTTGTTTGGGTCTATCATGTAATAATTATTTAAAGTTTTTGTTGATCAATTATAATATTTATAGTCTCTTGTATGACTATGTCATACCCCAAAATAATTGCATACCTTCAATATGATGAGTTAGTTTTTAAATTTTTTAAATAAAATAATAATATTCGTAATGTTAATGATACAACAATAGATTTTTTTTTTTTTGTTGTGGAACATATGGTTAAATTTTCATTACGCCAAAAATAATGATAATTACAATATAATCAGGTACTAAGCATCAAGGCTCGTAAAAACTCCCTATCACTTGCAAACTTCCAAGTTCTTACATATGCAATGTACTGTGCGTTTTGAATTATACTAACTACACTAGTTTCTTGTTGTTTGAACTTGACTATATTATGGGCTTGTCAAATGAGGTAAACAGCACAAAGAGCATATCTCACAACACGAGATTTGAGTGCATTCCCTATAATTTTAATGGAGCCATCTAAGTTCATGCTTCTAGGATCATTGCCTTTCTCTATCCCCAAGCCATTGTAGAATAACACTTCAAACTTGACGACTGAAATCACCTGAAAAATAAATAGATGCAAGTCACACAAATGACAAAGACCAACCATATCCTACTGGAAGAGGGCAAACCTCTCCTCAGTCCAAATCTAGTTGTGAGTAACTGTCCAAGTAATAAAGACATGTCTAGCTGTGGTAGCTAAGTTCCAGACATTCGATCCCATCTACACAGTCCAGTCTACTTTTGCATAAACTAATAGCATTTAGTAGCAAAAAATTTCCCATTATAAGTGCATTTCCTTATGATTTCCACAATGTTTTCTATTCCACTAATAATCTCAAATAATTCAGATCTAATCTTAATAAGATTTCTCCCCACCTAGCCCGCCATATGTTCTACCCCCTAAGGTGATAAGCTTGAAACCAACATCCCCGAATGCCACCAACCATGTTGTCAATCTTTCAAATGTGCTTGATTTCCATTGCGTTATTCCATCCAAGCAATTGTTCAAAATTAAACCTTCTTTAGTACACGGCCTGCAGACTGCACTCTAACCACCATGGAAGCAGCTCTTCTATTTAATTTACCTCTCCAAAGGAACTTCCTACATGCACCCTCTATTTCATTTATCACCCTTATTAGAATAAGGAAAACTGAATATAAATATGCATTGATGCTAAACAAAACTGACTTAATGAGTTATTTTCTTCTACTACAAGAGAGTAACTTAGCTATCTAATGCTAAATCTGAGCAAAGATCTTATGCATCAGTTACTTGCACATAACATAAGTGACTCTAGATGCAGATAGCGACACTCCCAAGTACCTAAAAGGTAGCTCTCCCTAGAAAACTAGGTTGTTTCTAACGCTTACTTCTGAACACGAGCATCCATCCCTCTAAAATAAATACAAGATTTCATGGGGTTTGCTTTTAAACTAGAGGCATTACCAAACTCCTTCAAGATCTGTACAACTTGTTGAATAACAGTCAACTCTTCTTTAATAAGGTCAACAAGTCTCCACAGTAACAAGGTGTGTTAAATTGTTGGATTAATTTCCATAAAAATGGAACTTTATAAGAGATATGATATTGTTGTTATTGTTGTTGTTATTGTTATTATTGTTGTTGTTGTTGTTATTGTTGTTATTATTATTTTTTTATTTAACATTAATTAAATGCTCCAAAGGATGCAAAATGAAATCGTGAATTTTGGCAAAAGGCATCTTATAAATAATATTTTTTTGCCATTGAATATAATTAGTAGTTAATATTATTTGCTATTGAAGAGATGCAATTAATTAATTAACTAACTAATTTCACAACTGTCTCTTCCATTATTACCATTGACATTAAAATAAATGGATGAGATTTCATCTCATGAAAAGATGCATGTCTCTTGAAAAGACATTATATTCTCCATAAATAGAGGATGAGTGGTGTGATTTGATCCATTTAAAAAATTGTTCATAACAGCTTTCCCTCTGAATTTTTGTTACATCCTATGGATCTTTAGGTCTGTCTTCGTGTGTGCAACACTCAGGCAGGGAGACTTCTTTGTATCCTAAAGGTCTAATCAGTAAGTCCTATTGCATAAAAAGCCTCTGGGATAAGAGTACACCACTTGCCTAGAAGTGTCAAAGTGATCTTAGACTAATTTTTTTCTTAATTTCTACAACAAGCTAAAGACCCTAAAATGACTTCTGTTCTTAGAGATTTGGCCATTGACATTGTAAAGTTGGAAAGATTTAATGTAGGGAATTTTAGGCAATGGCAGAAGAAGATTCATTTCCTTCTCACCACCTTGTAAGTAGCCCATGTCCTCACATGCGACCCACCACAAGAATATGATGATGAGACTGTTGAACAAATTCGGCATNNTCACAATTGGGACAACGACAACTACATTTGTCATGGTCATATCCTCAACAACATGTGTGACTCATTGTTTGACACATATCAAATTGTGTGCCATATGCAAAGGGCTTGTGGAATCTTTCATAGACATGATGCATGAAGAAGGATGCTATTAGTAAGAAATTTCTGGTGAGTCAATTCAATAATTATCAAATAAGGAAAGATTGTTCTATAATGGAGCTGTTGAAGAAATTATTTTTTGGACCATCGAGGTTAAGGCAAATAATTTTTCAAATCCACATTTTCTGATAAATATTTTTTAGTCCCTCCAACTTTGGGTAAATATTTTTTGGGACCAAAGTCAACCGAGCTTATCTTTTTTAAAACTGCACCAAAGATCCTAAGTTTCTTATATTTGCACATCTAACCCAAATCCTTAAAAACTTATTTTTGAAAAATTAAAATTTGTGAATGTGGTTTTTTGCTCATAAGCACTACTCGACACCCTCTTTCAAATTGTATCAGAGTCACGTAATCAAAAATAATTAAAATGATTAAGCTAATTAATAATTAAGCTAATTAACGGTGATTAACTATGATTAATGCTTGAATCATCACCTGCTTGTCCTGAACCAAATTATTCACATATTGTTCACTCATTTTCTAAGACCTAGGTACGTTCGACCATGATGAACAACCAATTTTTCATTCGAGTTCATCCCAAGAAAAAATACAACTTTTGAAGAAGTTGGCCATATCCCAATTAGTCAGACATGATATATCTTAAATATAGACGGAGTATGTAATAGAGAAGAAATATTTGAACATTGAAAAAGAGAAATAAATAGTGTTCTAAACCTCAATACTACTTGGACAGCTGCAAATTTTCTAAATTATATCGAACATAATTTTTCTGGCACTGTAGCTCACTGATATGATTCGTTAACTAAAGAAAATAAAAATGCATTCAGAATGATGGAAACACCAGCTGCTATGTTTAAAAATCTATGTAAAGAAATCGAAACTGAATTTATCGGTGCAAAACTTGATTCTGAAGAAAAGGCAAGAAAATGGTAGAAAAAGATTAATAATATAGAATTATGGGATATGAGATATGTGGAGAATTACATTACTGAATTTAGTCAATATTATTACAAAATTAGGCATAATGAGACTCATCTTGGTATGTTCTACGACAAATTGCCATATTCGATAAATTCCATTATTAATGAAAACTATCATGCACTGCTTGAACGTGCGGATGTCATTGATACCCTTGATTCAAGGATTTCTTATTTAAGAAAATAGGTCAATGATCAATGTCTTGATCTCCAAAAGTAAAAGAAAATTAAGAAGCAATTCGTAACCTGTTGGGATTCACCTCACCAATGGAAAAAAGAGCCTGAAAAAAGAAGAAAAAGAAAATTCTATAAGAAAAAGAGCTTTAACAAGCAAAGAGATGAGAAATATAGAAGAAAATATTATAATAAACCAAGTCCTAAAAAGCGAAGATTTTTTAGAAAAGCAGATTATTGTCCTGGAGGAAAAAACGACTACAAATGCTGGGCATACGGAGAAGTTGGGCATTATACTAATGAATGCAAAAATAGAAAGAATAATAAGCTTACTGGAACCTTGGGTAGCATAGATTATATTGATCTTAATGAAGATGAAGCATTAGACCTGTCCCTAAGCAACAACAATGGGATTGTTGAAATTATAATGGATAATGAATATGAAGAAAGTGATTATGAAGAAACAAGTCATATGATGGATTGTTGAAATTAGTCTTGATGATCTTCAAGGAGAAGAGTTTGTGATAGACAACTGGGTTCTTCCCATAATCCAGAAAGACATGATATATAAAAAAATTCATCTTTTAATTAAAAAGCAAATACGTACGAGAACTGATGGAAGGAGATCTAGAAATCAAAGATTGTGAGTATGATGTTGGAGAAGTTAATCTCATTAATTGGGAAAATATCCTTAAGTATAACAAAGATAGAAAGTATAGATATATCTATATTAGAAGTGTCCAAGTTCAAAAACTCCATTATAATATTATGGTGAAGATATTAATCTCTATTCTTTGCTCTGTGATATTAGGCGTACCAAGTTCAATAATCAAATTATCATAGAAATTAAGAATAACTTATGTAATGGATCAGTAGGGTTCAATTATAGACCTGGATATTATGTGAGTCTAAAAGATGAGTTTGCTAAAAACTTCCTATTGCTTAAGATAAAAATAGTTGGAATGGACATGAAAAGGAGAGGATATCCATTAAGAATATTTTGAAAAATTATCTACAAATTAGATAATACTATAGATCTAAAGACTAAGGTCATCATGATAGAGATAGAAAAATTTGAGAGCCCTACCCCTATGTAAAAAATCCAAAGGGTTAAATTCAATCCACAAGAGATAAAAATTGATCGTTCATGGATATCGAGCTTTGCCAACCCTACAAAGATCAGTAAGAAAAATATAACAAAAATCGATGAGGAAGGTAAAATCACTATTAAACCCCAATTGTTAAAAAACATGAGTGCAAAATCAGATCGGGGAGAAGGGTCTTCATCAGCTAAAGAAGAGATTAAAGAAGATGATATAATTAGCATAACCAGTGAAATAAATAGAGTGAGTTTTGAACCCCCAAGACATAGTGTAGACCAAATTATGAGTCTAGATAGAAAAGTCATTGGGTATAAAATAATAACTATTAGTGAATCAATCTATAAAGATGAATGAGCAAAAAACATGACTATGAAGATTTGCTATGAGGCTACCAATACAAACCTTAATAGCATCTATATCCCAATAAAGGTCTATTTAGAGGGATATAATAAATATGAATTGTGTGCCTACATAGATAGTGTTTGTTCTATATGCTTGGAAAAAGATCATTATTTTCAGAATTTATATGGAAAGAAGCTAAAAATTCTTTACAAGTGAGCATAGCTGGTAATAGCATTATGAGACACAATGAAGTAATAAAAGAGTTATTCATAGAATTAGGAGGAGTCCAATGCATTATACCTGTTATATGGGCTACTGATCAACCCTCTCATGAGATGATTATTGAAAATAATTTTCAGAGATTATACTCTCCATGCACATAGATCTTAAATTAGATAATATTTATAATCAATGCTCACTTAGTTCCTATTGAAAAATTAAATAAGGCTTACACCCATCGGAAAATTAAATTTACACGCAGCCAGCGTGGTGGGAAGTTAATGTCGGCACAACAAGAGGTAGTATCAACAATTTTATTACTTGAAATATCTATTAAAGAGTATATTGTTGAACAATAAGAAAAATTATGCAAAGAACTCTACTCTGATAATCTACTAAAGTTTTGTGATAAAGATAAAACATTTGCTAAAATCACTCTATTAAACCCCAACACTATTATTCGAGTCAAATAAATGGTGTATACACCCCAGGATATCCAGAAATTTGATAAACAAATCAAAGAACTTCTAAATAAAGGATTAATCCGGAATAGCAAGAGTCCTCGCACCAGTTCCCTTTTCATGGTGAGAAATCATGTAGAAGAAAAAAGAAGAAAAGCAAGGATGGTGATTAAGTATAAAAAGCTTAATAATAATAGTGTCTTTGATAGATATTACATTCTTGCAAAATAGACTTTTTTAATAGAATTTAAGGAGCATCTTGGTTCTCGAAAATGGATTGTAAAAGTGATTATTGGTAGATATAAATGGATGAGAGAAGTATTCCTTTAACTGCACTTAATGCCCCACAAGAATATTATGAGTGGGTAGTAATACCATTTGGTCTTAAAAATGCACCTCAAATATTCTAGAGAAGAATGGATAACATCTTCAAAGACCTTAATCATTGTTGTTTAGTTTACATTGATGATATCCTTGTCTTTTCTAAAACCATAGAAAAACACAAAGATGATATTTTGGCTGTCACCCAAAGATGTATTAACCATGGTATTATACTTGATAAGAACAAGTGCATTTTTGCTAAAAAAAAGTTGAGTTTTTAGATCTAGAGGTAAAAGTTAGACAGATCATTCTACAAAAATATGTTCTGAAAAAAACGAAAATTTTCCTAAAAAGATTGAGGATAGGAAGCAATTAGAAAGGTTTCTTGGATGCCTTACTGATGCTTCAGATTTTATTAAAGATTTGGCTAAACTAAGAAAGCCATTACAGCAAAACTCAAGAAAGAAGTAAGCTGGACATAAACCACTAATGATACAAAGATTGTTCAGAATTTCACAAAGATGTGCAAAAATCTTCCTGTTCTTAATTTGCCTAATGAACGAGATAACTTAGCTCTTGAGACAAATGCCAGCAGTGAGCATTGGAGCACAGTACTCAAAATCAAAGAAGAAGAAAAACTTTACAAATACTGCAGTGGAAGTTTTAATAAAGCTGAATGCAACTATCACTCAATGAAAAAAGAAATCCTTGCAGTTATAAGGGGAACTGAGAAGTTCTTAATCTTTTTAGCCCCAAAACCTTTTCTTATTCGAACTGATTGTAAATGAATACTTGGTTTTGTGAAAAAGAATTTATCAAATATGCACGCGCAAGGTGACTCCTGCATTGACAATTATGGCTTAATCAATTTTTCTTTTCTGTTGAACATATACAGGGATCAGAGAACTCTCTGGGAGATAGTTTAACTCGAGAACTCACCAATGGTGATCATAAAAAATGACCTCCTGTCAGAAAAGGAGGAAATTCTTAATGAAATGCCATTTCACTAGAACAGGTTTTGCCATCTAGTAGAGTCCTTATTGAGAACATAGAATCCCATACAAAAAGTAGATTATGCTTTGATCTACTATCTACTGCCTACCTAATAACCCAAAGATTTTTCCTTCTAGAATTACAAGTTAATTACCTATAGTGTCCTTATGATATCCAAGAAAAAAATAAGTTCTTATGTTTGAGAAAAATGGTTCAATGAGTGGTATGCAGCCTGTATCAACTTTTATCATTATTATTCCTATGATATTTAAGAGCCTTGAGGTACAACAATCTATTTTTCCGACAAATCTGGAGTCGGTGGTGTTGGTTTCCCAACAAATTCATTATCTCCAAATGACCCTCTCTTTAAAGCCTGGGAATATGGGATGGTACTTAATTAATAGAAATTCCAAATCCAAAGTTCCCATTTTTCTTAAGCCTAGCAAAATTTCAGCAATGCATCCTCTGAAGAATCCTTTGGATTCTTACATCTCCTAATAGTCCAACAAAAGTTCCAATTCGAAGATACCTAAATTTGGAAGTGTATAGCACAGTAATCGAATATGAATATGAACAAGCCAAGCCAGCCCACTATCTTGTCCAGATCATTGATTACGACAGTCTCAATGATCAACGGCAACAATGGATTTCTGAACGACCAGTGTATCTAGGTACTGATCTTACTTTAGCAAGAGCCATTGAATTTTTCAACATTTGTCATCAATGTTGGGCATTAATTGAACAGGAAAAAACGTTAATGCATTGTGGAAAACTACTTTGGCCTATGACATTGAGTTTAAAGAATACATGAAGGTAGAAGGAGCAGTCTCAGAAGATATCTTTGATTATCTCTTTGAGGTAGGAGTTAAAAAATTCTTATCTGAAAAAGGAAAGAAATATCTTCTTAAGTTATTTGAAAAATGGGATTCAGAGTATCTTAAACAACTTGATGAAGATTTTGATGGTTATCCAGATAATGATGGTCTAGAAGATATAATTAGAGATGAAGGCATGCAGAATCTTAATAATGATGACTAGTCTTGTCATCATTAAAAATACTGAAAAGTGGTTGCTCCATTATTGTACTGTTTTGACAAGTGTCTAGTTTATAAAATAAAGCAGTGTACTGTAGCCATCAATGTGTACTGTACCCATGTGAAAAATCATTATGTATTGTAGCCTTTGGGACATCCTATGTACCCCCAACCCTCTATAAAAGGAGAGGTCGAGGGCAGAGAAGAGACACGATCATTTGAGCATTCTTGAGTAGAAGAGAAATCGGGATTCTCCATTTCTCTATGAACAAGCATCTCTAATGATCTTAGCTTTAGTCTCTCTTCAAAGCTTTCCATTATAATATTTTCACCTTTAAGCTTTCAACAAAAGAAGTTTCCTAGTAGGGAGCGTTATTCAATTGAAACTTATGTCTTAAATATTATAATTTATTGATTAAAGATCTCCTATCCTTGAAAAGGATTAAAAACTTAATTAGCGACTACGATCTGAGGTAGGAAATGAAAGGGATTTATCCGGTGCCTAATCTATGGAAGGTAGGGTTGAGATTAGCAATCTTTATAAACTGAAAATTAGAGGAACACCGAAGTCTAGCACCGATCAAGTTCAGGTAATGATCGAAACTCTCTAATTGAGTTTTAATTATTTTGTTACGCATGGTTGGCCGCTAATCACAGAAAATGTAATATTTAAGATATAAGTAGTAGATTATGATAATTAGTACCTGTAAGGTCATTATAAGATGAAAAAACACTAAAAATAGTCATATTTAGATATTAGCGACCAATTCGTAATTTTAGAAAGTTGGAGTCAGAAATAGAAATATTTGTCCCCAAAAAATAATTACCCAAACCTGCATAATCTAAGAAATATTTATCTAAGAAAGTGGGTTTCGAAAATCATTATACCAAACCTCAGTGTACCGAAAGGTAAATTATTATGGAGCAATTTAATGAACCTGAGAGGATGTTAGGGCATTTCAAATTACATAATATGAATCTGGATTAAACTATAATAGTATCTAATATAATTGACAACTTCCTACCTCTTGGAAAGATTTTAGACATAGCCACAAACATAAAAAAGAAGATCTGTCTCTTGAAGAGTTGACTATCTCTCTTCGAATAGAAGAGGAATTCCGTAACCAAGAAGAGAATAAGATTCTCCGTACCGTTAATGTTGTGAAATATAGCCAATCCAAAAAGAGAAAAACAAGATTCATGATAAGAAGAATAAAAATGGAAAGGTCTGTTGGGATTGCGGTAGCCGAAATCACTTGAGACGTGATTGTCCTAACCCCAAGAAGAAAAAGAAGGACTTTAACAAGTCCATATCTGGAGTAAAGCAGTCCAAGGGGAAGGAAGAATTGGCTACCATGATCTCTGAAGTCTTCATGATCCAAGGTAAGAATTGTTAGTGGATTGACTTCGGTGCTATAAGACACATTTGCAATGACAAGACATGCTTCAAGACCTAGGAAGCGGTGGAGGATTTGAATCATGTATATCATGTTCCAGATATCCAAAAGAATCTTATATTGGGTAGTTTGTTGAATATTTTTGGGCTCAAATTAGTTTTTGAGGTTGATAAGTTATAATTTCTAAGGGAGGGATGTTTGTTGGAAAGGGATATGTGTGTGATGGAATGTTCAAGTTAAGCATTAATAACATAAATAATGTTTTTGCTTATATTTGTGATTCATTTTGTTTATGGAATAATAGATTAGGCCATGTTAATTTTAAAAGAATGAATGATATGATAAAGCTTGTCTTGATTTCTTACGTGAATAAAAGTGATGATAAATGCAAAATTTGTATGCTAACGAAAATCACTAGACAACCTTTCCATCTATTCAAAGACATTCAATTATCTTTGACTTAGTACATAATGATATATGTGAAAAGAATAGACAATTAACTATGGATGATAAAAGATTTTTTTAGCACTTTCATAGATGATTATTCTAGATTTCGCTGTGTATTTACTAAGTTCAAAAGATGAGGCACTTGATATGCTTAAGATATATAACAATGAAGTTGAACTTCATTGTGAAAAATTTATTAAGTGCCTAACGAGTGATCGGGGTGGTGAATATTATGATCTTATATATTTTCAGACCACCGGTATTGTCCATGAAGTGACGGCTCCTTGTTCACCATAACAAAATGGTGTATGTAACACCCCCAACCCTATGGCTAGGAGTGTTAGTGTTAGAATATATAAGATTTTGATGATAACAAATTCAAGTGTTGCTGTTGTTCCAAACATGCCCTTACTGCTGTTCTTCAATATATTAAAATTGCTTGACTAATGGTTTATCAAGAATAGGTACTCAAGTCAGCAATGTAAGAACAACCATGAGGAACAGGCGCTGTAAGGTGTTTGAAACATGTCCTGCGAAGTGTTTGAAGCATAGGATATAAGTACAGCCGTGAGGAACAAGTCCTGAAAGTGTTTGCAGCAGATTCGTCTCTCTACAAGATGACTAGTAGTTACAACAAGATGTCTTGATTTAATTTGGTGTTCTATTTTTTAGACTCTTGTTAATATGCCAATCAGAAAGTCTTAACTTACCACTTACTTAAACAGTTTTATTTCTTTTGGAAAATTTCGGATCACCCTTCAGAACAATCCTGAAAATAGGGTGATTGGGGTGTTTCCAGAATAAGCTGCGAAAATTGCACGATTTTTTTCTTTGGTTTTTTAGCAGCTTTTTCAAGGATTTACAAGAAAGATATTTTGTTATGGAGTATCATACCCCTTATCCTAAAAAACGGTTATTAAAATCTAAAGGGATTTGCAAAATCT
>NCQT01099745.1:0-12334 GCA_002740465.1 Stenocereus thurberi
TATGCATACATATATTCAATCTCATTTATTTCACGCAAAGACATAAAAGAAAGATTTACCGATGTGTTTGCACGGTTTTCTATAAAAAGAATGGATCCATCATCGTCAGTTTCAACAACATGATGAAAACTACAACAAAGAAAGGCCAGATTGAAAGCTAGGCGACGATTATTGTTCAAGGATCGGCATATTGAATGATATGATGTGGTTGCACACCATTGTCGCTTGCGTACGAGACAGGCACACCAAGTCAAGTTGATGTTGATTGCGTTTGGACCAAATGGAATCAACGCATCTTGAACGGCAGGCTGATCAACAAAATTCTGTCTTAGTACATGACATCGACACCCTTAGTAATGTTGGCTTTGACTTATACAATATAATGCCCTTGCTGAGGCGCTAATCTTTACCATATACTTGATACCTCCTTCTCAACATACGAAATTTATTTCCAGAATTAGATGAACGGGGTGCTCATGATGAAAATCTCCAATCCAACATAGTTCCTTCTATAAGACCTTTGCCCACATAACACGTGACTATCTCACCAACCCTAATGGGTAATCTCCTTAAACTAAGTTCGAGGAATAAAAGAAGATAAATCTCATCCAATGAGAGAATTGCTTAACAAAAATATGTATATTTTACCATGTTCTGTTATTTAATCATTGATATGTATATTATATTTACTGAATAGTTAAACTGTAGGTTAAGAACGTCCGTAACCCTTATTTTTTCTTCCTGTTTAATACACCCTAGAACGTCTAAGGATGAATTCTATTAAGTCATTTAACTTATTACTCTACAGCATAATAAATTAAAGACTCAATGCATTAGGATTTAGGAAAACTTCTTCTAACCTGAACCATTAAGTCCTGTACGGCAGATTCATGTAATTTAGACCTAAGTTGATTCTTTTAACCTTAATAGTCAAAAGTTGTTACTAGTTAATACTATTTAAATGTTAGAATTCTTTAGGTGGCCAAACAATAATAATTCAACATTCAACATTCCAAATCAATTTAGATTATTCACATAAACATAATATAAAATTTAAGCACACAAAAGTTATCTCAAAAAGAATACCTTCACATGGTGAACTATAATATTAGATCAAGTAAAATACTAAACTAACCTAACATAGTAATACTAAAATAGATATCTCTAATACATAACACCAAAATTAAAAAAAAAAAAAAGAAGACCAGAGTGAAACAGACGAAACAGACCAAAACCAAAGTGAAGATTATGATGAAGATGGTGATATCTGATGATGGTGCTTTTGTCGTGAAATGGTGAAGATGAATATGAGGAAAAGCAGCTGGAGGTTGTGATGATAATTTATGATGAGGATACTTCTGTTGATGGTTCCGATGGGTTCTGATGATGGTTGAGTTGATATTTATGATGATGATGATGGAAGTTCCGCCGTGAGATAGTGATGATGAATATGACTATGATGGTGTTTTTCGATGATGATCGTTTCTGATGACGGTGCTGCTGTTTTTATAATGGGGATGATAGAGCTGCTCACCGTCGATTGCTGTGATGATGTGGTGATGCGCGAGTTGGGGAGGAGATGAAGGTGAGGTGTGAGTTTTTGTAGCTATGCGTTGGGCGTGGAGAAGAAGAAGGAGAAAATCAAGGGAGGTGGGTTAAGATGGGTCACGACTGAGGTTTTGAATATTTTTTTTTATGGGTTAATGATAAAAGGGCTTGGGCTTAAATCCTCTTGGCCAATCTCCATTTTCAATATTACTTCATCTTTTTTCCCGCAACTTACCCCAGTTATTCATTACGTTGGAATGAAGCGTTCTTAATAATTCTTCCCTTGATCCATTTAACCTGAAAAATACGGAAGAAAAATATAGTAAGTAGCACATTAATATCAAATTAAAAATTGGCCCAATATTAACATTTTGGCCCATAATTATAATTACAACTTCAATCAAGTCCAATAACTCATGTTTTCATTTTCATCGTTATTTTTCTCTAAATATGCAAATGCAACCAAATATACAACTAGATGCTACAAATAATAAAACTGTCTAAGCAAATAAGGATAGAATAAATGTGAAAATACAGCTCTACCAAATACCCCCACACTTAGACTTTTGTCGCCATCGACAAATTTATTAACCTAAATTAAGAATAAAATAAAAATAAAATCACCCACTTTCATAGGGATCACGATTGCATTGAGCACGTGCAACAAGCCCTTTATACCTTAGGGTGGCCCACGGTAGGACGAGTATAGATTTTGTGAGGGTTTCTAGGAAGTATACCCACAAAACCATGCAATGCAATGTGAGAACCCTAATAGATGGAAAAAAAAAATGATTATGCTATACTACTATGAAAAGAATTTATCAAATCAATTTAAAACTAAAATTTTCACTCACTTAACTCATATGCATACCCCTTATTCCCCTTTTTGGCATCATCATAAAAGAACAAAAATATTAGAGATTGGCAACTCATATAGGACTTGGACAAATTTAAGAATATTCACATCTAGCGCTACTTGGCATCAGCTACAATGCAATCAAGTAAGTCCAATTAGACTCAGCAAAAATGTAATAATATGAGCCATCCGGAGCTTTTCTACCATCTAGACTTTTCACTTAGGTCCAACATAGCTAATCACAAGAATACTATTACAAAAAAAGAAACATGAGATATGGGCTTAATTTACGTTGTAATTATAATTATGGGCTAAAATATTAATATTGGGCCAATTTTTAATTTGATATTAATGTGCTGCTTACTATATTTTTTTTCCTTATTTTTCAGGTTAAATGGATCAAGGGAAGAATTATTAAGAACGCCTCATTCCAAGGCAGTGAATAATTCGAGCAAGTTACGGGAAAAAGATAAAGTAATGTTGAAAATGGAGATAGGCCAGGAGGATTTAAACCCAAGCCCTTTTTATCATTAACCCACAAAAAAAATAAAAAAATATAAAAAATTCAAAATCTCAGCCGTGACCCATCTTAACCCACCTCTCTTGATTTTCTCCTTCTTCTTCTCCACGCCCAACGCACAGCCACGCCTCACCTTCATCTCCACTCCAACTTGCGCATCACCACATCATCATAGCACTCCACGATGAGCAGCTCCATCATCCCCATTATAAAAACAGCAGCATGATCATCAGAAACGATCATCATCGAAAAACTCCATCATCATCATATTCATCATCACCATCTCCCGGTGGAACTTCCATCATCATCATCATATATATCATCTCAACCATCATCAGAACCCGTCGAAACCATCAGCAGAAGCATCCTCATCATAAATCATCGTCACAACCTCCAACTGCTTCTCCTCATATTCATCTTCACTATTTCATAGCAAAAGCACCATCATCAGATATCACCATCTTCATCATAATCTTCATTTTGGTGTTGGTCTGTTTCCTTCGTTTCACTCTGCTATTCTTTTTTTTAAATTTTGGTGTTATGTATTAAAGACATCTATTTTATTATTACTATATTAGGTTAGTTTAGTATTTTGCTTGACCTAATATTGTAGTTTATCATGTGAAGTTATTCTTTTTGAGATAGGTTTTATGTGCTTAAATTTTATATTATATTTATGTAAATAATCTAAGTTGATTTGGAATAATTATTTAATGTTGAATGTTGAAATAATTCTAACATTTAAACAGTGTTAACTAGTAACAATTTTTTACTATTAAGGTTTAAAAAATCAACTTAGGTCTAAATTACATGAATCTACTGTAAAGAATTTGATAGTTTAGGTTCGATCAAGTTTTCCTAAATCCTAATGCATTGAGTCTTTAATTTGTTATGCTGTAGATTAATAAGCTAAATGACTTAATAGAATTCATCCTTAGACGTTCTAAAGTGTATTAAACAGTAACAGAAAATAGGGGTTACGGACGTTTTTAACCTACAGTTTAACTGTTCAGTAAATATAATATGTATATAAATGATTAAATAACGAAACATGGTAAAATATATATATTTTGGTTAAGCAATTTTCTCATTGGGTGAGACTTGTCTTCTTTTATTCTGCGGAATTAGTTTATAATTCTGGTATTTATTAAGTTAATTGATTAATTTGATATTATTATATTTTATCTAATTACCCCCCAAGTTAAGTTTTTGTGATTATTTGAGTAATAGAGCCGTAGTAGCCTTTAGTTTAGATTTTTTTTTTGTATTCTATTTATTTTATTTTTAATAGATTTTTGTGTTTTATTTTCATTGTTTTATTCAGATAAAAATTTAGTTTTAATCCATTCTTTTTACTGGTGGTTAATTACAATTTTAGGAAGTCACAACAATTTTTAGAGAATTTATTGAATTTGTTTGAGTTTGTTGTGATTTTTTCTGTTTTCAGTTAAAAATTATTTTCGGGTGAAATATTTGGTAAAAAATAATATTTTAGAATCAGATCTGATATATTTTCACACATTCTACATTAAATTTTCAGAATTTAATTCATATGTTAGGTGCGTTAATAAATTGAATTTTTGAGTTAGTAATTTGCAATTTTGTGTCCTTTCAATTTGAGTTCATTGCTTTGTAACTTAAATCTATTTCCTCATGGGATCGACTCTACTTGCCCTATCTATAGTCCTTAATATATAATTACAAGGGTATTTAGGCTATTTAACTTACAAGCACTGCGACACGCCTTACAAATTTTGGCACCGTGGCCGAGGAAATTATTTTTGTTAC
The DNA here is from genome assembly GCA_002740465.1 of Stenocereus thurberi. Classification (NCBI taxonomy): domain Eukaryota; kingdom Viridiplantae; phylum Streptophyta; class Magnoliopsida; order Caryophyllales; family Cactaceae; genus Stenocereus; species Stenocereus thurberi. The sequence continues at coordinate 4,713 of NCQT01099745.1, forward strand.
TAAGTCTTGAATTTATTCTCATAATTTATTTATTTATTTATTTTTATTATTGTTTACCTTTGTTTTGAATTTTTAAAGAAAGTAAACATTTCAATTGATTCTTTATACTTATTTAATTATTTCTTTTCAGGTTTATGAACGTTGACGAGAGAATAAAACGTATCAACTCCTACGTTGAATTCTTGAATAACACTACAGTAGAACAGTTACTTGAGATTTTTGTGAATGATGAAGAAGACGAAGAAGAATCACTTATGGCGACAAGGACTTTAAGGAGTTAGCTGTGCCAGATGTCACGCAACAACCGCTTGGCATTGTTTTTCCTGAATTGGAGAAACCGTTGAAGTTCAATTCAGGTTTTCTCAATCTATTACCTAAGTTTAATGGTTTGTCTGGTGAAGATCTTCATATGCATTGGAAAGAGTTTTTAGTTGTTTGTTCTACTATGAGACCCAATGGGGTTGATAAGAATCGGGTTAAGCTTCGTACTTTCACTTTTTCTGTACATAACTTGGCCAAGGATTGGTTATATAACCTTCCTCCTGGATCTATTACTACTTGGACTCAATAGCAAAAATCTTTTCTTAAGAAAATATTCCCTGCTAATAGAATTGGTGCTATTAGAAAACAAATTTGTGAAATTCGGCAAAACTTGAATGAGTCATTGTATGAATACTGGGAAAGGTTCAAAAGGCTTTGTAGTAGTTGTCCCCAACATCATATTAATGATGAACTACTAATTCAATACTTTTATGAAGGACTGTTACCAAATGATAGGGGAATGATAGATGCTGCCGGTGGAGGAGCCTTAGTTTACAAAACACCTACCGAAGCTATGACTTTGATCTCCAATATGGCATAAAACTCACAAGAGTTTAATACTAGATCTGACTTGGTAACCAGTAGGGTCAATGAGGTTGATGCTATTCAACACGAGTTAGTAGTTCTGACCTCTAGGTTAGATAACTTGATGACCAGAGGACCCAGTGTTGAGGTAGTATGTGGAATATGCTGTATAGAAGGTCACCCTACTGATGCTTGTCAAACCTTATAAGAGGGGACTGTTAATGCTATGTTTCCTAACTATCAACCCAGAAAGTGTGACCGTTACTCCAACACTTACAATGAGGGTTGGAGAGATCACCCTAATATTAGGTACGGACCACCCAATCTACCTGGTTTTACTCGACCTCAACCTCTAGTTAACCAAATTAATAAGACCTCCTTTTGTTAGAGCAGTTAATGAAAAAGATGAACCAAGATAAGAAAGACACAGAGGCTAGATTTAATTCAATGAAAACTGTCCTTAAGCAAATGAGCCAAACCCAATCCGCCTTAGGAACCTTAGTTAGTAACATGCAGTCGTAGAGTAGTAATAGTTTACCTGCCCAACCCTTTACAAATCCGAAGGATAATGTTAGTGCCATAACTTTAAGGAGTGGAAAGGAGCTAGAAGAGCCATATATGTCTAAGAAAGAGGTTGAGAGTGAGAAACAGGTGAGTGAGAAAACTAAGACTAAGGAACAAGATGAGGGTGAGGAAAAGAAGGGAGAAGAACCAAAGAGTAGGAAGCATCAAGAGGTGACTCTAGAAGACTTTAACAAACTCCCCCCCTAAGTTCCTAGACCACCCTTCCGACATAGATATGCCCAACCTAAGCGTGATGCAGCTAATGATGAGCTTTTAGAGACGTTTAGGAAGGTAGGAATCAATATTCCTCTTTTAAATGCCATAAAACAAGTACTTAGATATGCTAACTTTCTAAAAGAATTGTGCACCAATAAAAGAAAATTAAAAGGGAATAAAAAGATTAGTGTGGGGGAAAACATATCTATTGTGCTTCAAAAGAAGTTACCTCCTAAGTATAAAGACCCGGGCATATTTTCTATACCTTGTAAAATAGGTAACACTAGCTTTGATAGATGTATGCTTGACTTAGAAGCTTCTATCAATGTTACACTTAGATCTGTTTATGATTCACTTAATCTTGGACACTGGCCTGGTGATTTAGTTAGCTGATAGGAGTAATGCTTACCTTGATGGTGTATTAGAGGATGTTTTAGTCCAGGTTAATGAGCGTGTCTTCCCTGCTGATTTCTGTGCACTTGACATGGGAGGGGGAGAGAATGAACCACCCATTCTACTTGGCCGACCATTTCTGAAAACCTTTAGAACAAAGATTGATGCGCATAGTGGGCAATTAACCATGGAATTTGATGGCGAAGTGATTAGGTTTAATATATTTGATGCAACGCGAGTTGCTACTGACGTACATAATGTGAATGCCTTGGATGTATATGAAAAATTATCCCAGGATGTTTTCGAATTAGATAATGATGATGTTCTGAATATGGCTGTTACTCATAGTTTATCTAGCACTAATTTGACTGAGTGTGATTATCTTTTATGTGATGAATTGGTGGATGCTATTTATGATTTGAAGTCTTTACAAAGCATGCAACCCCCTTTTCAAATTGCTAGACAAAAGTTATGAGTTAAAACCACGTCAACCCAAGATACTATAGTTAAGTCTCAATTGAAACCTTTGCCTGCTAATTTGAAATCTGTATACTTAGGTGATAATGAAACTTTACCGGTGATTATCTCTAATTCTTTAACTGAATTGCAAGAGAAAAAATTGATTAGAGTTCTTAAAGATAACAAGAGTGCAATATGATGGACTTTAGCTGATATTAAAGGATTGAGCCCAACATTGTACACACATAAAATTGCCTTAGAACCTAATGCAACCCCTAAAAGAGATCCTGAATGTCATCTCAATCCTTCTATGATGGAGGTGGTACAAAAGGAAATCTTAAAGTGGTTGGAAGCAGGGGTGATTTACCCCATTGCTGATTCTAAGTGGGTTAGTCCCATCCATGTAGTCTCTAAGAAAGGTGGTACCACTGTAGTGACCAACAAAGAGGGAGAGGTCATACCCACAAGAGTATAATTAGGTTGGAGGGTATGTATTGATTATAGGAAGTTAAACAAGGCAACTAAGAAAGACCACTTTTCCTTACCTTTTATGGGTCAAATGTTATAAAGAGTAGCAGGTCACTCTTACTATAGCTTCCTAGATGGGCATTCAGGTTACTTACAAGTACCCATAGCTCCAGAGGACCAGGATAAGACCACCTTCACTTGGCCTTTTGGTACTTATGCGTTTAAACGCATGCCTTTTGGCCTTTGTAATACACCTGCCACTTTTCAACGTTGTATGATGTCCATATTTTTTGATTTCATCGATAAGATTATGGAAGTGTTTATAGATGATTTTACTGTGCATGGCACTCTTTTGACCAAAGTTTGCATAATTTGACATTAGTTCTTAGGCATTGCATTGAAAAAAAAAATGTAATTTTGAACTTTGAAAAATGTCATTTTATAGTTGATCATGGACTGGCATTAGGGCATATCGTTTCCAAAAAAGGTTTAGGCATTGATAAAGCTATGGTAGAAGTGATTCAGTCTTTGCCGTACCCATCTAGTGTAAAAAATATTAGATCATTTTTGGGACATGTAGGATTTTATAGACGATTCATTAAGAACTTCTCAAAAATTACTTCTCCATTATGCGCTTCGCTTGCTAAGGATGTTGAGTTTGTTTTTAATAATGACTGCAAGCATGCCTTTGATGAATTAAAGAAGTGTTTGATTTCACCTCCTATTGTTCCAGCAGCTATTTATGCCCTTCCTTTTGAACTTTTATATGATGCACCTGATAAAGTAGTAGGGGCTACTTTAGAGCAAAAACAGGGGAGGGAATCTCATGTGATTTGTTATGCCAGTAAGATATTAGATACTGCACAATGTAATTATACTGTTACTGAGAAAGAATTGTATGCTATTGTGTTTGCATTGAAAAAATTTAGATCTTATCTGCTGGGTACTAAGATCACTATATATTCTGATCATGCTACTTTAAAATATTTAATGAAAAAGAAAGAGGCTAAACCCAGACTAATTAGATGGATTTTACTCTTGCAAGAGTTTGATTTAAATATTAAGGTTAGGAAAGGCCTAGATCACCATGTAGCTGATCATCTGAGTAGAATTCTAACTAGAGAAATCAGTAAGGATTCTAATGATTATTTTTCTGATGAACATTTATATGCTATAGTTGGAGCTTTTCCTTGGTATGTGGACATTGTTAATTATTTAGTTACCAAGACCTTTTCTACTAATATGTCTAACCATGCCAAAGATAGAATTAAATCACAAGCTAGATTTTATACGTGGAATGAACCATATTTGTGGCGTTTTTGTAGTGACCAAGTAATTAGAAGATGTGTTGATGATTTTGAATTTTATCTATTTTGGAGTTTTGTCACTCCCGAGAGGGAGTAGGTCATTTTGGTCCTAAACGCACTGCAGATAAAGTTTTAGAATGTGGATTTTTCTAGCCCACAATTCACAAAGATTATTTTGAATTCTGTAAAAGATGTGACATGTGCCAAAGAACTAGAAATTTAAGTGATAGAAATCAAATGCCCTTATATAATATATTTGTGTGTGAGATTTTTGATGTTTGGGGCAGTGACTTTATGGGTCCATTTCCCCCCTTCCTATGGTAACCAATATATTCTAGTTTGTGTCGATTATTTATCTAAGTGGGTTGAGGCTATTCCACCTAAAACTGATGATGCTAAGACTGTGGTTAAGCATGTTAAGAAAAACATTTTGAATAGTTATGGGATGCCTAAAGCTATCATTAGTGATCGGAGAACTCATTTTTGTAATATAACTTTGAAAGGTTTACTAGATAAGTTTCATATTGCGCATAAGGTTTCGACTGCCTATCATCCATAAACTAATGGTCAAGCTGAAAGCATAAATAAAGAAATAAAAGGAGTTCTAGAAAAAATTGTTAGATCTGACAGGAAAGATTGGAGTGATAGATTAGATGATGCACTTTGGGCTATTAGGACTGCATATAAAACTCCAATTGGGATATTTGATAGAGCTTTATTTTCATATTTATTCTATCCTTATTTACTTAGACATTTTTATTTTTTGTAACATATAGTTGCATATTTGGTTGCATTTGCATATTTAGGGAAAAATAATGATAAAAATGAAAACATGAGCTATTAGACTTAATTTAAGTTGTAATTATAATTATGGGCTACAATATTAATATTGGGCCAATTTTTTATTTGATATTAATGTGCTACTTACTATATTTTTCTTCCTTGTTTTTCAGGTTAAATGGATCAAGGGAAGAATTATTAAGAATGCCTCATTCCAAGGTAATGAACAACTTGGGCAAGTTGCGGAAAAAAGATGAAGTAATGTCGAAAGTGGATATTAGCCAAGAGGATTTAAGCCCAAGCCCTTTTATCATTAACCCACAAAAAAAAAAAAAATTCAAAACGTCAACCGTGACCCATCTTAACCCACCTCCCTTGATTTTCTCCTTCTTCTTCTCCATGCCTAATGCACAGGCGCCACAAAAACTCACGCCTCACCTTCATCTCCTCCCCAACTCGCGCATCAACACATCATCACAGCAATCCACGGTGAGCAACTGCATCATCCCCATTATAAAAATAGCAGCACCCTCATTAGAAACGATTATCATCGAAAAACACCATTATCTCATATTCATCATGACCATCTCAAGGCAGAACTTCCATCATCATCATCAGATATATCATCTCAACCATCATCAGAACTCATCCAAACCATCAGCAGAAGCATCCTCCTTGTAAATCATCATCACAACCTCCAACTTCTTCTCCTCATATTCATCTTCACCATTTCATGGCAAAAGCACCATCATCAGATATCACCATCTTCATCATAATCTTCATTTTGGTGTTGGTCTATTTTGTTCATTTCACTGCGCTCTTCTTTTTTTTTTAAAAAAAAATTTTGGTGTTATGTATTAAAGACATCTGTTTTAGTATTACTATAATAGGTTAGTTTAGTATTTTGCTTGACCTAATATTATAGGTTGCCATGTGAAGTTATTCTTTTTTAGATAAGTTCTGTGTGCTTAAATTTTACATTATGTTTATGTGAATAATCTAAATTGATTTGGAATAATTGTTTAACATTGAATGTTGAATTGTTTTTGTTTCCAGTTCTTTGCCACATGTCACATATTTCACAGAATTCAAAACAATCTTTGTAGATTGTGGGCCAGAAAAATTCACATTCTAAAACTTTATATGCAGTGCGTTTAGGACCAAAATGATCACCTTCCTCTCGAGAGTGATAAAACTCCAAAATAGATAAAATTTCAGAATCATCAACACATCTTCTAATTACTTGGTCACTACAAAAACGCCACAAGTATGGTTCATCCCACACATAAAATCTAGCTTTTGATTTAAATATGTCTTTAGCATGCTTAGGCATATTAGTAGGAAATATTTTGGTAACTAAATAATTAATAATGTCCACATACCAAGGAAAAGCTTCAACAATAGCATATTAATGTTCATCAGCAAAATAATCATTAGAATCCTTGCTAATTTCTCCAGTTAGAATCCTACTCAGATGGTCAGCTACATGGTGATCTAGGTCTTTTCTATCCTTAATTTCTGAATCAAACTCTTGCAAGAGTAAAATTCATCTAATTGGTCTAGGTTTAGCCTCTTTCTTTTCCATTAAATATTTTAAGGCAGCATGATCAAAATATACAGTTATCTTAGTACCTAGCAGATAAGATCTAAATTTTTTCAATGCAAACACAATAGTATACAATTCTTTCTCAGCAACAGTATAACTACATTGTGTAGCATCTAATGTCTTACTGGCATAACAAATAATATGAGATTCCCTCCCTTGTTTTTGCCCTAAAGCAGCTCCTACTGCTTTATCAGATGCATCACATAAAAGTTCAAAAGGAAGGGCATAATTAGGTGCTTGAACAATAGAAGGCGAAATCAAACACTTCTTTAATTCGTCAAAAGCATGCTTGTAGTTATCATCAAAAACAAACTCAACATCCTTAACAAGCGAATCACATAACGGAGAAGCAATTTTTGAGAAGTTCTTAATGAATCGTCTATAGAACCCTACATGTCCCAAAAATGATCTAATATCTTTTACACTAGATGTGTAAGGCAAAGACTGAATCACTTCTACCTTAGCTTTATCAACTTCTAAATCTTTCTTTGAAATGATATGCCCTAGCACCTCTCCATGATCAACCATAAAATGACATCTTTCAAAGTTCAAAATTAGATTTGTTTCAATGCAATGCCTAAGAACGAATCTCAAATTATGCAAACTTTGGTCAAAAGAGTCTCCATGCATAGTAAAATCATCCATAAACACTTCCATAATCTTATCGATGAAATCAGAAAATATGAACATCATACAACGTTGAAAAGTAGCAGGTGCATTATAAAGGCCAAAAGGCATGCATTTAAACGCATAAGTACCAAATAGGCAAGTGAAGGTTGTCTTATCCTGGTCCTCTGGAGCTATGGGTACTTGTAAGTAACCCAGATACCCATCTAGGAAGCTATAGTAAAAATGACCTGCTACCCTTTCTAACATTTGATCCATAAAAGGTAAGAAAAAGTGGTCTTTCTTAGTTGTCTTATTTAACTTCCTATGATCAATGCATACCCTCCAACTGAACTGCACTCGTGTGAGGATGAGTT
>NCQT01099833.1:0-17945 GCA_002740465.1 Stenocereus thurberi
AAAAGCACATGCAACTCCTGATAGATGAACTGAATAAGATCAAGACTAGAAGAAATGACAGCTTTGATTACTTCTGGCAAAGGCACCGTTACTTTGAGTAATGAGGCCTTCCTCCTCGGAGTTTTCCGCACGATAATTGTTTGTACCTTACTGTTATATGCCTTTAGAAGTACACTCCACTTGGCCTTAGTTGATAATGGGTCTGATATGATTGTTTGTCCTTGGAGGACAGCAAAAAAGGTGGGAGTCAAGGAACACCAACTCTTAAAAAGGATGGTGTTGGGCACTACCTTCCGCCCCATTAAAAAGAATATGGAATCCTACGTTCTAGATATTTCTACTACCTTTACCATATTATTGGGCAGACCATGGCTTCATGAGCACTAGCAGTTCCATCTACTTTGCACCGGAAAGTGAAGCTGCTGATAAAAAGGTAGGTGGTCACCACTGAAGGAGACAATTTATGTGCTGTAATATCTAATAAGGGACCATTATTAGAAATAGATCACGATCGTTACAATAAGGAACTCTATAACTTCAAAATGGTGGTAGACTTGGAGAAGGATCAAGCTCCTTTTGACTTTGTTGCCTATTCAAATTTAAACGCAAACACTATTCTTTAAAAATAGGGGTACTTCCAAGGGATGGCTATGGGAAGAAGAGCACAAGGCTGGACTACCTTTCGCTTAGCTTAAAAAGAAGATTACAAATTCGGGTTAGTGTATTAGTATACTAGTGAAAAAGTGGCTAAAGCCAGGTAAGAAGCATAAGCTTAAAGAGTTACTGCCAGAAAAGGGAACCAGAAGTACTACGCTATAAGGCCCTACCCCCTCACTCTTAATCGACAAGTTACTTTATGAGGGAGATAATTTTCCTTTTTATGGCTTCCCTGAACCCTTCTATATAGAAGATAAGGAAATTTGGGTGCTTGGGTTGGAGCTATCTAGCGATTGCTAGATGGTAGAAAACGAAGCACTTACTACCATAAGAAGAGATCAATCTACTCAAGATTGTATCCCCCTACTAAAAGTAGCATCTTTAGGATCCTATTGGGACAAGATTATTAGAAATAAGAAGACCTTACCATCACCATGTCCCTTTCTATGTCCAACACAGGTTTTGACCCTACAAACTTTGTCGCGAAAACCAATGCTAAAGTCTATAAGTAAGTGACTTGGATAGCTGAAGAGGAGAAAAAAGTATTCAATGTATATGTAGGTGGTACTTTATAGAAGTGTAGGATAGAGTATAAGAGTCAGTCTTCAGTCTCTATTTCCTTAAAGTCTACACTAGATGTACTTATTTCTAATTCCAATAAGATAAATTATTTCCCTTATGATTGATCTCATTCCTTTTTCCTTGAATGATTTGCTGCTTATAATAAAAATTGAAGATATAACTCAAATATTTAATTAAAGTAGTAGAAGATCACGAAATCGTACTTCCATAATGGAAGTCACAATATTAATCAACTTAGGGACTCCAGAAGAACCTTGAAAGCTTAAAATCGAAAAATCACTAACTCCAAAGCAACAAGTTAGCGTACCTCACCACTGTGAGAATTCATATATGCCTTTGCATGGAACTACAAAGACATACTAGGCATAGACAAAGATATCACTGGGTATAAGATTCCTCTCTATCCGATAGTTAAATCGGTAAAATCAAAACTCTATAGGATGAAAGCAGAATAGGCCATTGAAATAATGGAAGAAGTGCAGAAACAATTGGATATGGGGTTCATCAAGGTTCTGCACTACATTCAGTGGGTAGTAAATATCACGCTAGTACTAAAGAAGGATGGAAGCGGGAAAATGTGTGCAAATTTTAGAGATCTTAATAAAGCAGGTCCAGAGGATGATTTTCCACTGCTACATATATATATTTTAGTTGGTAGCACTACTGGACATGCCCTCCTTTCCTTTATGGATGGGTAAGCTGGTTATAACCAGGTCAAAATGGTAGTGGATGGCATAGAGCAGACTACCTTGATTATCTTTGAAGAGCCTATTACAACACTGTAATGTCATTCGGTTAAAGAGTGCTAGGGCTACATACCAAAAGACAGCTACTACCCTATTGCGTGACACAGTGCACATGAAGGCAAAGGTTATATGGAAGACATGATCATTAAGCCTAAGTAAAGGGACAAACATGTTCTGACTCTTTGAAAATTCTTTACTAAACCTAAAAAATACAATATGTGCTTGAACTCACAAAAGCGAGCATTTTGGGTCACTTTTGGGAAGTTGTTAGGATACATATTAAGCCTTAGGGAGTCGAGGTCAACCCTTCAAAGATTAAGGTAATATAGAAATGCGACTACCCACGACTAAGAAGAAAATGCAAGCATTCTTAGGTTATCTATAGTATATTAGCCAGTTCATGTTAGTGCTGAGGGTGATATGTGAGCTAACTTTCAAGAATTAAAGAAGGGAGTGAAACCAAAATGGGATAAGAAGTGTCAAGAGGCCTTTAATAAGATCAAAGAGTACTTGTCCAGACCACCGGTGCTCATAACACCATAACTTAGGTTCCCCTTGTTATCTATCTCACAATAACGACCACAACAATGTGGACTATGCTAGCCCAGAAGACAGAGGGGGAAGAAAGGGCAATCTACTATGTGAGTAAACATTTTCTTGAACATGAAGCCTACTACACCCCCTTGGAGAAAATCTCTTTGGCCTTAGTTTGGGCATCTCAGAGGCTCAGGCATTATATGTTAACCCATATGGTACATGTAGTAGTGCTAATGGACTCGATAAGATATTTGCTACAGCAACCAACAATAAGCAGAATTTAACTTACATTACATCGCGCGAAATTTACTAAGGGAAGTGCTGTACCCGAATTTTTAGAAGTCCAATAGATGTTCAAAGGAAAGAAACCTTTGATTTCCCTAATTAAAAAGTTCTTTAAGTAGAAGTGGATATATGGGCAATATATTTTAATAAGGCCTCAAACCAAAATGGATTTAGGCTGGGCAGCATGTTAATATCGCCAAAAGGGGCACGTACCCTATATCAGTTAAGTTGGATTTTCGAGATTACTAACAATGCCGCAGAACACGAAGCTTGTATTATCAAGCTGCAAGCTACCATATAAATAGGAGTGAGGCCTTGACATTATACCAATCTCATCTGGTAGATCTTTCTAAGAACTTTACCCACATCACTTAAACTCACCTCCCTAGTGAATATAACCAATTTGCTGATACCTTAGCAAAGCTAGCTTTAATGATGAACATTCCTAGTGGCATTCATTCGGTGCCATTTTTAGCCGAGAAGAGAGATAAGTCAACCCACTGTTATATTATTACCTACGACATCAACTTTGCTGCTTGATACTATGACATTTATAGTATTTAACGAAGAAAGAATACCCATAAGTGTCCTCCCTAATAGCAGAATGGGCGCTAAGGCTACCAGCTTTGCAGTATTTTGAGGATAACAGAATGCTATATAAGAAGACTAATTTGGGTATAAACCTATTACATTCAATGTAAGAAGAAGCATAAGAAAAAATGAAGGAAGTCCATGATAGAGAGTGTGGGCCACACATGAATGATAGAATGCTGGAAAAAAAGGAACCAAGGATGGAGTATTGGTAGTCCACAATGAAGCAGACAACCATGTCTACATAGGAAGATGCCATAAATGCTAAATATACACCAATTTACAGTATCAACATCCCTTTTTTGTCTTAACACTCACTTCCCTATGGCCTTTTTCATTTTAAGGAATCGATATCATTAAAAAAGTGACGTCAAAGGGGACAGACAACCATAAGTATGTACTTGTAGAAATCAACCATTTAACAAAATGGGTGGAAGCAACTTCTTATGCAAAGAATACCTTAAAATATGTGGTCATGTTTCTCATCAATAATATTATATATAGATACAGTGTACCGCTTGAGTTGATAAGCAACCAGGGGAGCCATTTCAAAAAGGAAGTAGGAGTCCCACTCAAAAAATATCTTATTCAACATCATAAGTCATTCTTTTATTATCCCTAAACAAATAGAGCGGTTGAGGCAGCTAATAAGAACATCTGTAGAATAATAACGAAAATGGGTGAGAATTACAAAGACTAGCCTGATAAGCTTCCATTGGTTCTATAGGGATATACAATTCCAATTTGTACTTTAATGGGAGGAGCACCGTACTCTGTAGCAAATGGAATCCAGATTAAAAATGGGCAAAGGGTCGATATGAAGAGTTGGTAATGTTACGTGAAAGGAGATTAAGGGCATTATGCAATGTCTAATTACACCAAGCGTGGATTTCAAGAGCTTTCAATAAGAAAGTCAAGTCCAAAGACCTACAAGAGGGCAACCTAGTCCTAACGAGATAAGGAATGCAATACAAGGCCTAATGGAAAAATTCTAACCCAATTGGCCCAGGGTCTTTAACTCTAGCAATCAAAAACTGGGTTAGGTTATGTAATTTAAATGTTCAAATAATTCAAGAAGTTATGATGATGCTAATAAGAGGAAAACTATAATATTCTTATTACCATTTAAAATTCTGAAAAGTGTACAACTTGAAACGAAAGTCCGAATAGCATACTAGTATAAAAAAGCATTAAAACTTTATTTATAAAACAATAGGCAAAGCTAAATTCCTAATCCTTCTTCAACTTTTTAACCCACTTGACCTAAGATGCTATCTTTTAGGGAGTAGGATCCTTATCTCTCTTTCTTCCACTTCGAGACGGGTTCCAATTTATCACTTCTATCTTCTTAGTCTTTAGTGGGCCTGTGGCATTCTCCTTAACATGGAGAATTCACCTCACCTCGGTGCCACGTTCACTCATGCACTCTAGATTACTCGTATATACAATTCAATGCAATACAGGGATAGATTGCTCATGTCCAAATTACCTATTCACCAATCTGGGAAAAAGTAAGTTCCTATGGACAAGACAATGAGATGAAATTTCCTCCGTTGGTCATAAATTATCGCATGCCCACCAATGGATTACCCAGTGGTCAGAAAGATCCCTCTCCAAGAAGCTAATCTAGTTTGCCATAGATTGATCCGTGAACAATCCCTTTCTCTAGTAGAATTGTGAAGTTAGGTATGTATCCCCATTCTTGGAAGCGTCAATCAGCCTCAAGTGGTCCAACAGCCAAATCTGCACATAAACAATAATAAAAACATAAAGAAAAGTGTCAAAGATAGACCTAGAAAGAACTGGGTGGTTTCTGTGGCCTCAAAAAAAAAAAAAAGAAACCATATCAACAAGAAAAGCAATAAAAAAAGAGAAGAAAATTTGCTGATCCTAAGGAAAGTACAACTGGGTTTTTAGGCCCAATGTGCCTAAAAGTTTACCCACAGTAGTAATGGGCTTCCTAAGAAGAATTGATTTATGTGATGATAGAGACAGTGCGAGCGTAGTCTGGTTTCCATGACCACGAGTGGTGGTCATGTCGTAATCTCTCTACTACACTTAAAGCCATGGTTAGTCCCCTATTTACAAAGCCACCTATGAATAGGAAAGGCCCTAGAAGACAAAGAAGAGTAGTTCTATGCCGATAAACACCCTGGAGAGCTTATTGTTCCCTTCTTGAAAATAAGAAATCGAAGATGCAAATTCTATCTCATCCCTATTGAGTATAATAGATACACCTCCTTACTTAGACCTCAGACACGACTATATGGTGGTGAGACATCTTTGAGACAAATGAAAAAACAGGAGGACAATAGAGCAAAAAGCCTATGATAGCACATAATTCCTCAATTAAAGGGAAGAAACCATGCCCCTTAAAATAGAAGACGTGATGTTCAGAGTCCCAGAAAGTGGAAGTAGCTCTAAGGAATTCCGATGATATTTTGACTTAGCAAAGGCTAAGAAGACTTTTCAAGTGAAGGGTCATAAGTTCATGCTTATCTACGACATCAACGGAGAGGAGCCAGGAAGTTAAGACCTTTTAAAAAGACATTACAATATATTTTCCATAGGTCTAATAACTAATGCGAATCCACAGGTAACAAGCTAAATTTGTAGCGACATGAAACAATAGATTCAAATAAAAGCAGTTTTCTAGAAAATTGGTTGACAAAGAACTGACTGGGTTCTTATTCCTCGTTATAGTTAACTGTCAAATCTAAATTGGATTGGGTACGATGCCTAATCTAAAGTGGACTTGCTACGCTAGCCCAGTGGGGCCGATCAGGTTCTTGTTCCCCACTGCAATCAATTGCCGAATCAAACTAGATTGGATAGGATTCCTTATTTAAGTTGGACATGGCTATGCTAGCCCAGTAGGGAGCTCAACTCACAAAGTAAGTGGCTGAGATGTCACGCTGGAGCAATGGGGAACTCGACCATTTCCACTGGCGGTCCCCCAGACTAATTTTTCCAATTTATTTCTCCCTCCAAATTTGTAATCCCGATTATTAGTAATTTTAAAATTATGTAATAAAATTTCAGAATTATTACTCAGAACTGCAAAGCTATCAGTACTTATTATATCTTTTAGTTTTTGTTCTTTTTTTAGTTTTTGGAGAAATGGGGGCTAATTTGCATTAGAGCCATTTTTAGGCTTGCATAAGATTTACATCAAATTAACATTGCATAAAGGGCTTAATTGCATTATATCATAACATCATGCAAAAGCATCATCCAAAAGTCTAACAGGTCACCACTACTGTCTGTATGGGAAATCACTGTGAGTTCCACAAATGAAGTAGTTGACATAGCCTGAGGTATAATTAGGATAAATCAAAGCATAGCTTGTGCCTGGTTTAGATCTAGGATTACCTTAGGAGCCAGGAGTAGCATGGGGGATCATCATGTACCACCCCAGAAGAGGGAACATCATACAAAATATAGGGTACACAAGGTTCCCTAAGGAAGCAGCATGGCAGAGCGATCTTTGGGGTTGTAAACTTGGAGTGGCTCCACTTCTAATAGAAAGTCCAGATGCAGTTGTCTCTCTCTTACTTGGGAAGATTAAGGTATGTCTTGTGCTCTCGAAGAAGATTTCCTTCTGAAATGAGGTGCATGGGGCCTCTAGGGCCTTTTCACAGAGGAAGAAGAGTTAGCAAAAGGGAATGACATATAAAAATCACCTTGTCTATTTGCGGGTGCTAGCAAGTGAAAAAGTTCACAAATGCCTCCCTCACTAAATGGAAATGGTGTACTAGCATCCCAAATTGTTGTCAATTATACTAATAAGGAAGACTAGTCAGAAGGTTTGCGGCTTAGCCCATAATGACAAGACAAGCAATGTACTTACCCCAGTGAAAGGAGGAGGAAATGGAAGTTTAGGACATTCTAATTTCGGGGCCAATTGAACCTCCATGTATATTGCAGGCTCCTCTTCCTTATCCATGTTAATGTTTATGCTCATACAGGAGCATTAGCATGCCCCCCGTGGAAAGATTCATCAACATTAGCTCGTAAAACTATTAATAGATAAAAGGAAAGTAAAGGAACGAGAAATACCAAATGAGTCATGATGGGATAAAGGTGGGTAGCATAGTTGCTATCTTGTTAATAAAATCGATAAAATGGCGGCCTACTTTCACCTGCGCCATGTCATCCAGAGCTAGAGTCCTAATATAAAACATGGATCAAGGTGGATGCACAACGACAAAAGGAGGCTTTGTCTTAGTAACTTACACAATAACTCTCTTAGCCAAGTACCAAAAAAACTGTACGTTCTTTCCATAAGCATCCAACCTCTAAGGTAAAAATGGGCAGCCTCAACATCTGGAATTGAGACACAGTTCTCTTACGGGTGGAGCTTAACCTGCGAAGGAAGGAGTCAGAAAAATGAGACGCAGAAATCAAGCCGGTTTCAAAGATGACAATATTACCATTTTTGAAGCATTGATGGTTGCACGAAGTCACTGAATATCTCCCGATCGGAACTTTGTCAAATCTAAGTTTTCTTGGTCCATGAGACCATAGCTGGAAAACTCGTAGGTGCTCTTAACCTTAGCAAAAGAACATAGAAATATTCATAAAACTAAATATACAAAAAAAGGCTAGTATAAAACAATATAAGCAAAAATGGAAAATAAAAGAAGAAAGGTTTACTACCTTGATTACTCTCCCTAAACCCCCCAAGAGGCATGCTTGTGCATTGATCTCCTCGAGTTCTCTCAGTCTTCTTCACTCCTAGCACATCCACAAATGAGAATTGAATACATAAGAACCCCCCCAGTTTAGGTTTCTAACTCTATTTAGATCAACAAGGTTGACTAAATAATTAAAATGGCAGCGATTACCCAGATCAACAAAAATGGTCATACTAAGAAAAACAGCTAAAATAATACGAGATTGCTAATCAGGTGAATGCTATACCTAGCATTCATAATCATTTATTAAGTCAATAAGTATGCTATAAGAAAAACAATCCTTATGGGAAATGGACTCGATAACACAACCAAGAAAGTGGAAAAGTTGATCACAATGAGTGTGAAAGTCTTCCTGTTGTACTAGCAATTCCCTTACAAATCCCAAGCCCATTCGCATAGCAAAGTAACATGGAGTTATGGTTAGTTCACCAAAATGGAAGAGAAATATGTTAGTAGTATCCCAAAATCTCTCAACTACGCTAAGAGTAACACATCGATCAGTTAACTCCACCGTCCGATTCAGTGCTAAGTAGAAAGCACCAAAGCGAACATGATTCAACATGAATTAAATTTGAATCTCTTGAGGTCCAAGCTCCCTAACAAACATTCTAGGGACACCTACACCCTTAATAAGATCTTCTTGAAAAGGAAATGAAAAACAACATTAGGCTAGCATCCATAACAAATGAAAAAGAAGAAGAAACAGAATAAGTAATTACTGCCTTGAGGCGGCATGGCTAGATGCATGATGCTTGACATCTAGTAGAAGGTTATAACCATCCCAAGCCTCAATAGGTCTCTATTCCCTATCAATGAAAGAATCTTAAGGGAATCTTTGTCTGTAAGCAGTTCTCACACTCATATTTTTTAAGAGCACAACTACAAGGCTCTTAATAAAGAAGAGGAAATGGAAGGCATTTAGAAGGTAATGCATACAAATGTAAAGCAAAATGAGACTACACTCCATGAAAGAAAAGTTTAATATTAATAAAAGAACAAAGTAAATAATGGGAGTGGAACCCGGTTGGTTCCCATACGACATGCACATGCAAAATAGGTGAATTACTGTGCACACATTAACAAGCACTAGGTAAAAGGAAAAGAGACACAAAGTAAGGTAGGCGAAGTCGATTGGGTTCCACATTATGCATGCCTTGTCAAAAGATTAAAAAAATAACAAAAAAGTAATTGAAAGAAAGCAAAGAAGAAGTGCTAAACGTAAAGGGACCAACTGGCATTCTAGCCAAGCATCATTCATGAAGCGAAATCCAAAGCTCATCAATCCAATGTGCATGCAAACAAGAAGAAAAGAGAGAAGCAATTTCTAGAGGAGCTGGTGGGTTTCCCTAGGAATCAACCTCATATCTATGCATTGCCAATGGAATGAAACAAAGAGACAAAGACCAAAGAAGATACGAGGGAAGTGATGGCTATGTGATATGGCCAATTTCTTTGACTAAACCTTACAAGCATGCAATAGAACAAAGAGCAAAAGAATAAGAAATAAAAGAAGGAATTAATGGCATAGGGGACCCAACCGGTTCCTACAGAAATCAACTCTATAAGTATTACATCATCATACACCACAACAAGCAAAAAGTGGTAAACAAACGAAGCCAAGGAAAGGATGGGAGCTGGCTGGGTTCACTAGGGCATGCCAAACAATTGAAAAAGTCCAAACTTATCAATCCAATATTCATGCAAATAAGAAAGAAAAGAGAGGTGAAACTAATAAGAGGCCCAACCGGATCATCAAAAGCACCCAAAAATCATCACATCCAAGTTATGCACCAGTTCCGACAATAATGGAAGAAAACTAGTGTTAGCAAAAAGATACTAGAAAAAAATAAGGCAAAAGTTGTTATTCGATCAAGAAGAAGAAGTTAGATGAAATTCCAAAATTCACTAAGCCAACGAAAGGTCTGCTACACTAGTGAAAGATTTACATAAAAATCTACTAGACCAGCCAAAGGTTAATACAAAATTTGTAAGATTGGGGAAAGGTCAAAATTCAAAATTGTTAGCTCCTAACACAATGGGACATCATCAGTCGCCACCATGGAGAAGGTGGTGGATGCTGAATCTCAGGATCCTCAGCGGTCGTGTTAATTTGGACATTACATCATCAGTTGTCTTGATGGTAAAAGTTAGCGAGCGACAAATCTTAGGATACTCAGAGGCCAAGTTTAGATTTCACATCATCAGCGACCATCCTATTGAAAGTTAATGGGCGCCAAGTCTCAGGACCCTCAGTAGCCACCTTTAGATTTCCCATTATCAATCGTCATCATAGCGAAGGTTGGCGGGCCCTATATCACAAGGCCCTCAACAGCTAGGAGCGGGTTTCACATCAACATAGCTAATAAGTGAAGGCCATTACTTTGATGTTCGCCTTACTTTAGCTCAGCCAAAGTCCAGGCTAAGTGTGGATGCCTAAATATGGCTTCTTTTTTTTTTTAATTACCAAATGATAAAAACTATACCCCAATTTATGTGCTTAAGAGCTTAACAGAGTGATCTCTAAAAATTAAGTTCAAAATAAAAAGCAAAATAAAAAAGAGCGTAAGAGAGGTTGTCCCAATAGGCTTGATCCAAGCCTAGAAACTAGGTCAGTTCACCTAATAGGGAACCCAACTTGGTTCCTTATTTTTCCTACTTTCTAATCGTTTGTCTTTCTAGGCATTGAATAATTGATTAGAATCCTAGTTGGATTAATTCACTGTGTTTAATTAATTAGAATCCTATGTGTCAGTCATTTAGATTAACCTTAATGGGACTAGGATTAGATCTTCCTTCTCTACATTGATTCAGATTATCCCCTAGAGCTTGAGTCAGGAATTCGGCATCGAATTTCAATCAGTAAGGGCTTTGAAAAATCATAAGAGATTTTTTGTGAAAGAGTGCTTTATGTGAAAAAGTTGGAGATGAAGGAAAAATCCTGAGAGAAACACTTCATACATCGACAATGTTAAAAAGGTGAATTAGATGGGTTATCCTTAAGGCGTGATTTAAATCCTCTCTTTATGTTTTTACCTTATTTCTTTTCATGATTTTGATTCTAAGTTAGTAAAGATACTTCTCTACCTACTGTAATTGCTCACCTTGTTTTGGATTCTTTACGGACTAACATTGTATTGTTGATTTGTGTCATTCGACATGATTGATACTAATATATTGCATGATTGTTTGATAGTGTCACTAAGATCTAATTTCTCGTATCGATTAGTAGAGGTTGCTAGTTATGACGGGCAGTGATGTGGTGCACTTTATCAAGTCATTGCACCATTGTCCCTAAATCTAGATCCTTGGTTTTAGCATATGGAGTCAAGATAGTCCCCACACTACGGATTACTAGGGGACCTTTTAAAAACCTTTTTGAAGCTAACGAGTGATCCATTTCGGTTGTCCCTACTAGTTTATAGTTCGTTAAGAATAGACTTTGTTTGTAAGTTTCTCGTAAAACTCATTAGCAACTCTATTTATTAAAGTTTCATACTATCCTTATTTCTTCCAATTCTTTTTTATTTATTCTTCTTAAATTTGGTAGAACGGTTTAGGATCCCGATAGTAAAAATGTCTGGACCTGAATCCGGGCTTAGTTCTGGCCTGGGAAGCCGGGCTAGACCTGCAGTTGGAATTCTGGCTAGGAATTAGTTACTTCTAGGATCGAACCAATACAGCTAGACCAGGCTCTAGCCTAGGAAGTTTTGCTGGGTTACTAGAGTAGATCCATGGTCTAGGTCACTGGGTTGGACCTCTAGTGTGGCTGCAATCTACACCTTTAATTGAAAATTCAAAAAATAAATAAAAAAAGCTTTAAATCCAAAACAAAACACTAGCAAAGGAGTCTGACTGTTTATGGGGATCACACCAAGATAGGTTCTCCGAAGTCATGGTCCTTACAGATGATAATTCTTCCCTGTTCCTTTTAATCTTAGGCTATTGGAATTCATAAGTTGGGGGTGGAGTATTGCAACAAGATCTTGACATAAGCTACCAATATGATCTCTACCCATTTGAATAACATGATAAATTTCTAGCCATTTGAATGAGATGATAATTTTTTACGAAAGGGCAGAGGTAAAAATTAAGGTCAAGGAAGCAGTGGTAAGCTCGAGCATGCCAGTTGTACATTGCCCTTTGACCTGTTGGTGATCATTAGACACGTAATTAGTAATCACTATGTATGATATTAGTGATAATTTAAGTGTTTACTTCTTAGGTAAATGGTTGGAATTCTGTTCTTGTATAGTTGATGACCAACACACATGTAATTAGTAATGAATATGAATAAGAATAGTGAGCACTTAGCTCAATGTTTACTTTTTCCCATTGCATAGGATTCAATCTTTTTCTTTTTTATGATGAACAGATGTGAGATTAATGATCAATTGGCATGTGAATAGTGATCAATACAAATGTCATTAATTATGCATTAGCTCAGCTTTGCTGAGCATTTGAATTAGTGTTAAAATTCCTATAATTGAGTGCTTGCCTTTTTGATGATCAATAGATACCAGTTCAGTAATCAATTAAAATTAAATTAGTGATCAATTGAAACAATGCTTAACTTAATGTTTGCTTTTTTTCCTCATTGGTTAGAATTTAGTCCTTATCCCCATTGTGATCAATAGACATATGATTGTGTGCTCGTTTAGAATATGATAAGTAAGCACTTAAGTGACAGTTCACTTTTTCCAACTACTAAGAATATTACCCCTGTCTAGTTTCATGATCAATAGACATATAATTAGTGATCCAGTGGCACATGTTTAGCGATTATTTAAGTAGTAACCTATCATATAATACCTGTTGATTCATTTGTTGTTCTTATTTCTATTGCTAAATAATCTATTTAATTTCTTATTTGATATGTTAAAATATGTATATCATCGAAGAACTCTTATTTTTTATCAAGTGCATGGCTTTTTAATAGTACATACGCTTAATCTATTAGTACACAAAGTATGTATAGGACTCTAGCACTTCCGTATTTACATAAATGTAGCATGTTGTTATTATGTAGCTTACATTGCTATATTGTAATATACAATAGTTGTGATTTTTGGATTCAACAATAAGAAAGGCCGTTGCATCAATGCTCTACTTTATTGACATTACATATGTTACTTATAACTCCCTTTCCCAACATTGTCCTTCCTATGTTACTTAGAAGAATCATCAATGATTAACTTAAAAATACTAAGGATCATGAGATTATGAGACCTTAAAAAACAGAATGCGAATATCTTTGCGTGGGAGTAAGAGCAAAGTTCATCATGAATGAGATAAAACTTAATCATTCTTAGACTCTGTGATGCACCCATGGAGGGCCAACCAAAGGAGCATGAGCATGATCAATCCATCAACCCAAGTCCACAAGAGATCAAGGCCACGGTTCAACTTGTCAAGGAATTCCAAGCAGCCCAAAATTCTAGTTCAGTCCGTGACAAGGCAGACCGTGACAAGGCTGAACTTTTCTGCCTTGTAACTTGAGTTCTAGAAAGGTAAGGGAGATGCTTTTTGTGCCAAAAGAAAGGTTAAGAAGTCCAGAATCCAACAAATCAAGGTTCAAGTCATTTGGAGATCATTTGGTCAGTCAACTGCTCCAGATTCATTCCCAGCAGCACCAGCTGAAGCAATCAACATATGGATGAGCTACTTCCATAACTGATTTATGGGGTTTCTTGGCACCAAAATGTGTCTTAATATTTTTCATTACTCCCCTTAAAAGATGGTGCATTTTGTCCAAGGCATTTGCTATTAAACAACCCCGAAGCTCACGAAACACCCTTTTAACGGGTTTTTGCTATTTTGCATTTTGGGCTTAATCTAGCTGATCAACACATGTTTTGAGGCTAATCAAAGCTCAAATCAGCTGTCTAGAGTACATGTGAGGTGTTGGGATGATACTAATCATATTGTATTAAGTTTAGATGCCTATTTTGATGTAGACTTAAAGCTAATGTGTTATCAAGCTTTAAGCTCTCTTGTGTACTTCAATTAGCTTGTATTTAGTGGGGGTTCCCATGCTGTTAGAATGTGAGGAAGCAACTGAGAAGTGGTTTTAAATAGCCACCTTCACTCTTGTATTCATTAGTTGTTGAGTAATAGTAAGGTTGAGTTCAAACTCCCTCTTGTGTTTTCTCTCTTGCTTATCTCTAGCCTAGCTCTCTAGAATAGTGTTCAAGAGTCCTTAAAGATCAATTGAGTGGTGATATCTTATCTCATTGATCCATAAGGGGAGCTCTAAGTAACCTTAGTGGTGATTTCTCATCGAAGAGAGCTTAGTTTATCTTATACCCGTTCGTGCAAGCTAAACCGATTCCATTTCTGCTTCACTACTTGAGATCTCTTTTTGGGTTCCTTGCTTAGGGACTTAGAAATGCACCAAGTGGTATAAGAGCTTTGGCTACTCTCTTGGATAAGCTTCTAACTCCAAACACATTCTCAAACACATTCCCAAACACAAATCCTAAATCAACCCACAAAACACTCCCATAACAAAGCACCAACTGTACCCAGGCAGATTTTTAGCACGGCCACACCGTGCCTCTAGGACACGACTGTGCCATATTCCAGCCCTTCTATTCTAGTGCCAGAAGTTCAGCACGGCCTGATCATGCCATTGAGCATGACTGTGCCATCCTCTTTTCGTTCCAAAACCTCAAAATCCTTTATTTAAGAGCCAACATGTCTACTAGCACCTCTTTGGAAGAGAAGTTTGAACAACTTCTAAAAGCTAATGCATAGAAGGATGCTCAACTTGAGTACTTAAGGAAGCAACTTGATCAAGCCATGAGGAGCAACCGTAAGGAGATACAAAACCCATAGTCTATTAATGGAACTGAGTCCTTAAAGGAAGACATCGAGAGCAACCCGTTTGCCTCAAGTGACGGGAACTAAGAAAGAAGACCAAGTAGAATGAGAAAAGAAAAGCAACTGTATATGAATTTCAAGGTGGAGATTCCGTAGTTTGAAGGTCGCCTTAACCCCGATGAGTTCCTAGAATGGATCAACACCATGGAGAGAGTGTTCGAATACAAAGAAGTCCCTGATGACAAGACAGTCAAACTCGTAGCCTTAAAATTACGTAAGTATGCTTCCATTTGGTGGAGTAATGTTGTTGCTAAAAGGGCTAGAAAAGGGAAGGGGAAAATTAGAAGTTGGAGGAAAATAAAAGAGAAACTTAGGGCCAAATTTCTCCCACCCCACTACCTTCAAGATAATTACACCAAACTTCATAATCTTAGACAAGGTTCTAAAAGTGTGGAAGAGTACACTAGTGAGTTTGAGAAGCTAGTCATGATTTGTGATCTTAGGGAGAATAAGGACCACACCATTATATGTTACTTAGGGGGGTTGAATGAATTCGTGAGGAATGTTGTGCACTTATAACACTATACTACCCTCGATGAAGTTTTTTCCCTAACCCACAAAGTCGAGCTACAAAAGAAAGCCAAACTCAAAAAAGAGCCTCCCAAAGCCCTAACTCGTAGCTACCCTTTCAACAAGGGGAGTTACCCTCCACCTTTAAGACCTCAAAACTCCACCCTGGGGTCTTTAAATCACAAACCCAATGATCCAAAGCCCCCTTCAATCCCATTTGAGAAGGGGAGATGCTACAAGTGCCATGGTTTTGGACATATAGCCTCGTAGTGCTCTAATTGTAAGGTTATCACTTTGGCCGAATACCAAGCCATGGAAGAAGCCTAATGTGAAGAAGAAGGGAGTGACAAGGAGGTTTATTTGATGGAGGTTATGAAGGAGTACGTAGAAAAAGCAGATGATGGTGAATTAACTGCGCTTAGAAGGGCCTTAAGTGGTCACAAGGGTGCCAACCATGAAGAGTAAAGAGAGAACATCTTTCATACAAGGTGCACCATCAATGGCCGAGTGTGCTCTCTTATTGTGGATGGAGGGAGTTGCACGAACGTGGCTTCTACTACGTTGGTGATAAAGCTCAATCTCAATGCCGAGCCACACCTCCAACCCTACTGCATTCAATGGCTTAACCAAGGTTAGGGACTATAAGTTTCTCATCGTTGTTTAGTGTCTTTCTCTATTGGTAAAAGCTATCGTGATGAACTATAGTGTGACATCGTCCCCATGAATGCTTGTCATATCCTTCTTAGAATGCCCTAGCTTTATGATTGAAAGGTCATGCAGATGTGTTCCTCAATACTTACACTCTCCATAAAGATGGCAGAAAGATCACCCTAGCTCCCTTAGCCCTATAACAAATTGCCAAGCCTAAGAACAAAGAGTCTCCCAAAGATAGGGAGGTCTATCTTTCTTTCCTTGAGCCTACCCTCAAAGACGGTCACCATGAGTACAAACCTCTTAAAGAAATGATCCTGTTCACCCCCTACAAGATGACCACATCGAGACACCCTCACATGCCCTTACCATTCAGCTACTTAAAAGCTTTGCCCATGTCTTCCCTGATGAGATCCCCTCCGGTTTACCCCCAAAATGGACCATCTAACACCACATGGATCTCATCCCTGGAGCCATCCTTCCCAACAAATCCGCATATAGGATGAACGCTAAAGACACTTTGGAGATTCAAAGACAAGTGGAGGACCTCATCTCCAAGGGCCTTATTTAAGAAACCTTAAGCCCTTGTGTTGTGCCTGCTCTTCTTGTGCCTAAGAAAGATGCCACCATGCGAATGTGTGTGGATAACTATGCTATCAACAAGATCACAATCAAATACTGGCATCCCATGCCAAGGTTGGAAGACATACTTGATAAGCTCCACGGGTCCAAGTACTTCTCAAAGACAGACCTTCAGAGTGGGTACTATCAAATTCGGATTCGTGAAGGTGATGAGTGGAAGATGACCTTCAAAACTAAGGTTGGCCTTTATGAGTGGTTGGTCATGCCTTTCAGTCTCTCCAATGCTCCAAGCACATTCATAAGGCTCACGAACTAAGTGTTCAAAGCCTTTCTCGGCCGTTTGTCGTGTCTATTTTGATGATATTTTAGTGTTTAGCAAAATCAAAAGGGAGCACTGTGAGCATTTGAAGCAAGTCATGGAGGTTCTTGAACAAAAGAAGCCATACGACAACCTCAAGAAGTGCACTTTCCTTTCTTCTCCCTTGAAGTTGTGTTCCTCAGCTACATTGTCTCGGCTGAAGGAATACGAGTGGATCCAAACAAGGTTGAGGACATTAAGTCTTGGGCGGTTCCATCCTCCATGCATGATGTACGAAGCTTTCACGGGTTAGCTTTCTTTTACAGGAGGTTCATCCGTAACTTTAGCTCCATTGCAGCTCCTATAACCGAGGTCCTCAAGGGCACCAAGTTTGTATGGACAAGCCAAGCCCAAAGGTCATTTGAAGAACTTAAAGACAAGCTCACTCACACCCCGATTTTAGCATTACCTTGCTTTGACAAGGTCTTTGAGGGAGAGTGTGACTCCTTCGGAGTGGGGATAGTTGCGGTTTTGATACAAGAGGGCAAGCCACTTGCCTACTTTAGTGGGAAGCTAAGTGATGCAAAAAGAAAGTATTCAACATATGATAGAGAGTTCTTTGTAATCGTTCGGGCCCTTGAACATTGGACTCACTACTTGATTGCCAATGAATTCATTTCGCATTCCAATCATGAAGCCCTAAAGTACATCCAAGGGCAACACAAGTTGAATTCCCGACATGCCCAGTGGGTTGAATACCTACAATCATTTCACTTGGTGATCAAATACAAGTTCGGGAAGCTTAATCAAGGTGTGGATGCTCTACCTAGAAGGTACCTTCTTTTGTTCTAACTTGGTTCATGTGTTCTAGGATTTGAACACCTCAAGTCCTTGTGCAAAGAAGATGAGGATTTCAAGGAGCTTTATGAA
>NCQT01099833.1:19836-32461 GCA_002740465.1 Stenocereus thurberi
GGGAAAGTAGCTGAGAAGGGGTTTTAAATAGCCTCCTTCACTCTTGTAGTCATTAGTTGTTGAGTCATAGTTAGGTTGAGTTCAAACTCCCTCTTGTGTTTTCTCTCTTGCTTATCTCTAACCTAGCTCTCTGAAGTGGTGTTCAAGAGCCCGTAAAGATCAATTGAGTGGTGATATCTTATCTCATTGATCCTTAAGGGGAGCTCTAAGTAGCCTTGGTGGTGATATCTTATCCAAGGGAGCTTAGTTTATCTCATACCTGTTTGTGCAAGCCAAACCGACTCCATGTCTCCTTCACTACTTGAGATCTCTTCTTGGTTTCCTTGCTTAGGGACTTAGAAGTGCATCACGCTGTAGAAGTAAATTTACTTAAAAGTCACATGTCAACTTAAAACTTGGGCTTTTTATTGGGTTGGTATGATTTAGAGGGATACAAGATTCAAGCAGAAATATAATCAAGTTTTTATTTATTTTTATTTACTTATCAAATCATGTATTGGTTGATAGAATTGTGAATTTTGTAACCTTTGAATTGACTTAGGCTATAAAAGATAGCCAATCTTACAAAAACCAACATTACAAAAACACTACATAAATAATATTTCATACAAAAATTTCCATTTAAACTATACTTATGTTAGTATAATTAAAGTAGTGCTGACTATACCTAATTATATTTGAAAAATTAGAAACAAGATGTAAAGGATCTAGCTAGTGAAACTATCCTTATGATTTGTTTTCTTAAGCTCTAATAAACCTTAATTAAACATAAAGGTATATATTCATTTTATCATCTCCAAATAATCATTTTTGTTCATTGTTTAAATTCTAGATATTCATTTTATAAAAGATAGAATTTTATTTTTAATTACAATATGGTACACACATAAAAGTTAAATATTCATTGTCTTATATTTAAAGGTATGCTTCCTAAAGTTATAACATCCATTTGGCTAATGACATTATTCTTATGATTTATTTTCTTAAGTCCAAAATAAACCTTAATTGAACATGAAAACATATTTTAGCATGTTGTCATATCTAAAATTATTCATTTTCGTTCATTGTTCAGTTTCATTTTCTCAAATATTCATTTTCTAAAGGATAGATTTTTAATTAGTAAATGTTCACTGTTTAAAAGTTAAAAATTCATTGTCTTCTGCAAAATCCAAATATCCATTTCACCTAATCTCAGCATTTTACTTTTTAAGGCTCACTAAAAAAACATTTAGCTTTTTAAAAGAACAATATTTTTTATTTATATCTTAAGGTAAGATATGATTCACTTAAAATAGGCGCCCAATTCAGCTATATCAGCGCCCTAACCAAAAAAAAGGCAAAACGCAACAACAAAACAAAAAAGGCAACAACACTATTTAAATGTTAAAAAAAAGGCTAGGCGACTCTACATGTTCTCACATGCTTCTCACTTTGCTCTATCATTCTCTCTCCCCCCCCCTTCTCTCATAAAATGTGACAGTCCTTCTTCATCAATCTTCAGTGATTGTTATAAATCTCAGGCAACATTTTACATTTTCGAAGAGGATATTGTAGAAATTCCACTTAAAATTCAATTCCTTGTTGAGTTTTCATATAATTATTTCCTTGTTTAGGGATTTATCTTCGATTTTGACATTATTCTTCATGGATTTGAACATTTCAATGTGAAATCTACTTTCAAAAGCATGCCTTTTGCCCTTTCACTAAACATTTGTCATTTTTTCCCTATAAATTCACGATATGAAGTAGCGGTTGCATCGGTTTTTGAGTTTTCAAGCAGCCTTTACCATTTTCAGTTTGTTTTTCTACTAATATTGTCCACTTTGAGGGTATTTAGTGATATACTAAATTTTTGAAAGTGTTATTTGCTCAATTTTTCAGTTTAACATCAATGCTTTCCATCTAGGGTTTTCTATTGAGAAATCATGGCAAAAAGATGTTGAAGAGGCTAGCAAGGGAAATGCATGAGAATCACCTTCAAAAAGTTAAAAAATGTATAACAACCCTAAGCAACATTTGTTAATATTGCATATCTAGTTTTTGATGATGTAATTAGTGATCAATTGGTGCACTATTGATAATCATTTTACATATGTGTTTATCTATGATTGCTTTTGTGTCTGGTACTTGTTTAGTTGGTGATCTACAAATATTTCATTAGTGATCTACTAGCATATGATTAGTGGCCAATAGATATGTAGTCAATTTTTCAATTAATGATGATCGGTTTGCTTATTGATTCAACTAAATGATGATGGTATTCCTCATTGTTAACAATTCCATGGTCGTTTAGTTTATGACCGATATGCATATTATTAGTGATTCACTAGCTTATAATTATAAGTATTAGACTTTTAATTATTGATCCACTGTCATATGACATTAAAAAGGGTGGGCAAGTTGTTGCCAATTCATTATGGAAAGATACTTAGCCAATAGTGGGTTTTTGGAGATTTGAGAGAATTGGTTTTCCTTGATTCTTCAAGTGATAACTAGGGGATGGTGTGGACGTTACCATTCCTTTTTTTTAATCATGTCTAATATCAACCATATAATATGATTGCTGAAGTGGATACATTCTTTGTCCAAGTCCTTTTCATCATTCCAAATATTTTTGCCTTTTCTAGTTGGTGCTTAGTAGAGTTTTGATTAGTGATTAATTCGAATAAGATTAGTGATCACCAATCTGAATGATCACCTTTTCCCCCTATTGGTTTCGATTGAATGTTTATCTACTTGATGATTATTAGACTAGTGATCCACTAGCATAAGATTAGTGGCAATTTGAGACAATGTTTCCTGTTTTTCCTCATTACTTTAAATTAAGTCCCTTTTCTATTGTTGATCAATATACATTAGACTTGTGATCACTGAGAATATGATTAATGATCTCTTGTCTAATTATTTACTTATCTCCTCATCTGATGGTATTCCTTATTGTTAACAATTCCATGGTTGCTTAGTTTGTGACCGATATGCATATTATTAGTGATCCACTAGCTTATAATTACTAAGTATTATAATTTTAATTATTGATCCACTGTCATATGATATTAAAAAGTGTAGGCAAGTTATTGTCAGTTCATTGTGGAATGATACTTAGCCAATAGTAGGTTTTTGGAGATTTGAGAGAATTGTTTTTCCTTGATTCTTCAAGTGATAACTAGGGGATGGTGTGGACGTTACCATTCCTTTTTTTAATCATGTCTAATATCAACCATATAATATGATTGCTCAAGTGGATACATTCTTTGTCCAAGTCCTTTTCACCATTCCAAATATTTTTGCCTTTTCTAGTTGGTGCTTAATAGAGTTTTAATTGGTGATTAATTCAAATAAGATTAGTGATCACCAATCTGAATGATCACCTTTTCCCCCTATTGGTTACGATTAAATGTTTATCTACTTGATGATTAGTAGATATTTGACTAGTGATCCACTAGCATAAGATTAGTGATCATTTGAGACAATGTTTACTATTTTTCCTCATTACTGTTAATTAAGTCCCTTTCCTATTGTTGATCAATATACATTAGACTTGTGATCACTAGGAATACGATTAATGATCTCTTGTCTAATTATTTACTTATCTCCTCATCTAATGATCAATAGACATTTATAGATCCTTATTTTTTCCTCATTGCTTCAGGGTCAATCCTTTTCTAGTTGGTAATCAATAGAGTTGTGATTGGTGATCATTTGAAATATGTTTAGTGATCAGTTATCTAAATGATGCCTTTTTTGCCTAATTTATTACAATTGAATCCTTTTGTCTAGTTTATGATCAATTTGTATTTATTAGTGATCTAGTAGTGTAATGTCTAAATATTTACTCATTTTTTTCTTCATTACTTAAACTCAAGTCCATCTCTTGATGGAGATCAATAGACATTTCATTAGTGGTCTTCTGGTATATGATTAGTGATCATTTATCTAAATATTTACTTTTCCCTCATTTGCGTCGAAATTTATCCTTTGTCTTGTGGGTAATCAATAGAAATTTTATTAGTGTTCTATTAGCATTAAATTAGTGAGCAGTTATATAAGTGAGCACCTAGAATAAGCAATTTGGATTTTCACTATGGGAGCGAAACTGAAGCAACTGAGGTCGAAAATTTTAAAATAAGAAAACATGTCATTGAAGATGTTAAAACTGGGACTATGTTTTTGAAACAACTAGAAGGATCATGCTTATTTATAGCTACTTATTACATTCCTAGTTAAGAGTCATAATTGACTTAGTTTTTATATATTGCAGTGTCAAAGAAGAAGCTGATAAGATACATATTGAAGGCAACATGAGCAAAGAAAAGCTTGTGATATTAAAAAGGGAGGCAGTCCACTAATAACAAAAAAAAATCAACCTAAATGCCCAGCGAGGGCATGAAGGAAGCAGATGATGAAGATCAGGTAGAGAAGAATAATGGCTTAAAAGATAAATCCCTGAAGAACGACCACATAAGAAGGGGAAGAGTGAGAAACCTATGGAGGGTAGCCTAGACAAGATGATCATATCTTACAAGTTCTCGCAAAAAATTTTAAATAAAAAGAAGAGCAATCAATAGGACTGCCATGAACCACCTCCAAATAAGAAGGCAAAGAGTGACCAATCTCTAGACAAGGGTCTAAGAAAACAAATTATTTCTAAGAAACCTGCACAGAAAGCTATAGAGAAGAAGAAAGGCAGTAAACAAAACTGTGAAAAGCCTTCAAGTAAGAGAGGAGTGCAACAAATGTCTTAAGAAGATGGGAAAGAGTGAGTAATCTTTAAGGAATAATCCAAAGAGACAGATCATTTCTAAGAGATCCTAAGAGCAAGTTAAGGAGAACAAGTAGAGCAACAAACAAAGCCTCCTTGAAAAGCTAGAAATAAGGAGGGAAAGAGTGAGAAATCTACTGATAAGCCTGAAGACAATAAGCAACCTACAGAAAATCCTAAAAGAGACCTCCCAAGAAGCTAAAATGGAATAAGCCAAATGAAAGAAGGAAGGCAAAGCCAATGAGGAAATCATTTTGTCTAAGACAATCCCAAAGGATGAGAGACATATCTGTAGAATGGCCTCAAGTATAGAAAGGGTACATCTCTCACGTTGATATTTTGGATTTGGATGAGAAAAAAAAATGATGATGCATATGTCGATCTAAAGTACAAAGAAGAACACATCAGTGATGATGATGATTAGAGAATGAGAAAGAGGCAATGAGGGTTTCTGACATGACAAAGGTTCTTCCTAAGAGCTGAAGGCCCACATTAAAGTGTGAAGCGGATCAAACAAGGTGGCAAAAAGATGCTTAATCCTAAATTGGTGTTGTTATGATATTACCAAAACCAAAAAAGCAAGAATAGTAGTTTCAGATGGTTGAATAATAAAAAGCTTTATATTCTGAAGAGGAAGTAGACAATGATAAGAAAACATACTAGAAGATCTTGATGCAAAGCTCAAGGGATTAAGCTTACAATCAAAGGAATGCAAAGTAGGAGAAGAAACACTCACGGTTTCAAGCTAAACCCGTGACTGAAATTAGAAGAAAGGATAGAACTAATCTTGGATTTTGGATACAAAAACACCACCAAAACCAAGGTTAGGGCCCCTAAGTTTGATTAAGATATAGAAAATCACAACTTAATCAAAGTTAGGACTCACTTGATCACCACCTTAATCGGCTTAGTTAAGGATAAGCAAGTTAAGTGTTTTAATAAAGAAAGCTTCAAATGCTCTCCACGCTTTTTCTTATTCAATGGTTAAGTGTTTTCGCTAAATGACCATGAATGCTTTAAGTTACATGCCTAGCAAACATGCTGCCAAGCAAGCAAGCATGTTACCTTTCCTTTCTAGGGAGGAAAGGTGTTAAACTAGCCTAAGTGTCTTGGTTAAGACTAACCGTGTACAAATCATGCTTAAACTCATCTAATTACATGCTTAACTTTACGGAAAGCAATACAAATGACGTTTACAACTTAATTAGCTCATGTTTAAGCATAATTAGCTAGGAAATTAGCTTGAGACCATGTACTTTAGCTGAAAAGTAAAAAGCCCCTTTACGGCCAGCCAATAGCCTTCAAGGGGCAAAGTCTTTTGCAGCCAGCTTGCTATTGGTTGTTCTTTTTCATGTATCCTCTTTTTACAGCTGATCATTGGCCTTCTAGACACCTTAGGACATGCACCACTCAGGAATGGAGGAAGCAAACCATGGGAAGAGGAAAAATGCAATGGTGTTGCTGAACCAGGTTCACGGCAATTTCTGGCCTGGTATTGCAACCAATTTTAACCCCATCAAAAGTGTGTATGATTTTGTTTTCAGGCCATGGGGGGAAACCTTGAGGTGT
Source organism: Stenocereus thurberi (assembly GCA_002740465.1). Classification (NCBI taxonomy): domain Eukaryota; kingdom Viridiplantae; phylum Streptophyta; class Magnoliopsida; order Caryophyllales; family Cactaceae; genus Stenocereus; species Stenocereus thurberi. The sequence goes on from NCQT01099833.1 coordinate 26,165, forward strand.
GTACAAACACCCCCTGTAAAGAAATCAAGGTTAAATCATGTTTAAGTTGGATAATTCCACGTAAACGTTTAACCGTGCAATTTAGAGCCAAAACTGGCTGATTAGACAAAATACCTTAATCTTCCACCTTCTTGTGTGCATGATTGGGAATGAATGCTTGGATCTGAGAGAAGACATGATAAGGATTCCAAAAATGTAAAAATATCAGACTTAAGCCACAACGTAGCTTAAGTAATGACATGAACAATACCTTGTATTTTCTAGCTGTTTAATTCGATTGTAGTAGTTGGAGTTTCTTGCAAAATGTGAGTCATCCTTTGAACTTAGGACCTTGTTCTTGGACGTTATGGACTTGTTACATTGTGGACAAGGTCTTGGCTTAGTAGGACTCCATCATCCTCCTCTTATTGAAAAGATTTGATCCTCAAATATGCGGGGAACTCATTAGGATGGTAGGGGCTCAAATCTGCCGCATTGAACGTGCTGGAAACTCCATAATCTCTAGGTAGATCAACCTTGTATGCATTGTCATTTATCTTTNNNNAGATCTCAAATAGACCTTCAGCTCGTGGCATGAGTTTGTTCTTTCTTTTAGAAGGAAACGTTTCCTTCCTCAAGTGGATCCAAACTAGGTCTCCTAGTTGAAATACCATCTTTCTCCTATGCTTGTTGGCTTGGGCTTCATATAATGCATTTGTCTTCTCAATTATATCCTTTACCAACTCATGAAGCTTCTGAATTTCCTTTACTCTTGCTGCTGCTTCAGCATGTGGTTTTTGGTCTTGAGGCCGGGGAGTAAGATCAATGGGACCTATTGGATCAATCCTATACACCACTTTAAATGGTGAAAGACCAGCAGCCTTGATGAGAGCTTTGTTATACACAAACTTCGCATATGGCCAAAGTAAATTCCAAGCTTTAGCATGAGGTTTAATTAAAGCTCTTAGGAGTGTACCTAAGGTTCGATTAGTCACCTTAGTTTGGCTGTCAGTTTGGGGGTGGCAAGTGATACTAAATAGCAACTTAGTACCAAGCGCCTTCCAAAGAGTGATCCAAAAATGACTTAGAAATTTTGTATCCCTATCTGAAACAATGGACTTAAGGATACCATGTAGCCTTGTTGCCTCTTTGAAGTATAACTCGGCAATGTGTGTAGCATCATTGGTTTTATTGCAAGGTATGAAGTGAGCCATCTTTGAAAACCTATCCATCGCCACAAATATGGAATCCGTGCCCCTTTGGGCCTTAGGCAAACCCAAAATGAAGTCCATGCTCACGTCCACCCAAGGTAGAGTAGGGACGGGCAATGGGGTGTACAAACCATGGGGTAAGGTATGACTTTTGACTGCTTGGCATGTACCACACCTTCTTAGGATGTCTTGAACATCCTTCTCCATCCCTGGCTACTAGTAATGCTCCCTTAAAATGGTTAAGGTCTTTGATTCACCAAAATGTCTAGCCAAGGAACCTCTATGAATTTCTCTAATCAAGACCTCGCGGGTGCTATACTTAGGAATACACAGCTGTACTCCTTTGAACAAATAGCCCTCTTGGACTAGAAAATCTCCCTTAGGGTGCTTCAAACAAACAGAACACAAGTCCCTAAGGTCCTCATCTTCAGCATACAGACTCTTAGATGCTCAAAACTAAGAATAAGAGCATCCAGTTGAAACAAAAGGAGATGCCTCCTTGACAATGCATTCGCACCTTGATTCAATCTTCCTAATTTGTGCTTAATGCTGAAGTGGAATGACTAAAGGAACTCAACCCATTTAGCATGGTGAGTTAAGCTTGTGTTGGCCTTGAATGTACTTTAATGCCTCATGATCAAAATGAAGTATAAACTCACTAGCCACCAAGTAATGGCTCCAATGCTCCAAACATCGAACTACTGCATAGGATTCCTTGTCATATGTGGAGTACTTCCTTTTTGACTCACATAACTTTTCATTAAAGAAGGCCAATGGTTTACCTTCTTGAGTAAGAACTCCACCAATTCTTACTCCAGATGCATCACATTCAACTTCAAAAACTTTCTCAACGCACGATAATGCAGGAATCGGTGCTTGAGTTAGTTTCTTCTTTACTTCTTCAAAGGCAGATTGTGCTTTACGATTCCATTAGAATGATACTCCCTTAAGCACTTCAGTCATGAGGGCCATGATGGTGCTAAAATTTTGAATAAACCTCCTGTAAAAGGAAGCTTAGCCATGGAAACTTCGAACATCATGTATACTTTGTGGTTGAGGCCAAGACCGAATAGCCTCTATCTTCCCTTCATTTGCCTTGATACCTTCTTTAGAAACAATGTAACCTAAGAATGTAACTTCCTGAGTGAAGAAAGTACACTTCTTAAGATTACCAAACAACTTCTCACATGCTAAGACAAGCATAATCTGGTTAAGATGCTCTTGATATGCCTGCTCGTCCCTGGAATAAATAAGGATGTCATCAAAGTAGGCTACCACAAATGTACCAATAGAAGGCTTGAATACTAGATTCATAAGCCTCATGAATGTACTAGGAGCATTAGAAAGACCAAACGGTATAACAATCCATTAATATAAGCCACCTAATGCAGTCTTCCATTCATCTCCCTCACGGATTCTAATATGGTAGTATCCACTTCAAAGATCAATCTTTGAGAATACCCTAGAGCCATCTAGTTCATCCAGCATATCTTTAAGTCTAGGTATGGGGTATCTATACTTGATTGTGATTTTGTTTATGGCTTTAGTATCCACACACATTCGTTAGCTGTCATCCTTCTTTGGAATCAACAAGGAAGGCATGACACAAGAGCTTAAAGACTCACGTACAAGCCCATTTGACATCAACTCCTCGACTTGCCTTTGAATCTCCATGGTTTCCCCTAGGTTCATCCTATAAGCTGGCTTGTTTGGAAGGACTGAACCAGGAATGAGATCAATGTGATGTTGGATATCTCTTTTGGGGTAAACTCGTGGATATCTCTTCTAGAAATAAGTGACAGAATTTTTGGATGAGTGACTTGGCAATAGGGTAAGTAGGCAAGGGTGATTCTAGTTCTTCATGGATGTTTAATATCCACTCTTTAAAAGCCTTAAATTCATGACTTGAATCCTTTAAAAGAGTTTCACTAAAGAAGAGTAAACAATCATATTGTTCAAGATTTTTGGTAGGTTTGTTTTTGTAGAGTCCATGTGGTGCCAATGGCTTCAAGGTAATCTTTTTACCTCTCTTTGAGAAGGAGTATGTATTTTGGTATCCATTATCCATTACCCTTCTATCATACATCCACAGCCTGCCTAGCAAAACATGGCATGCATCCATGGGTATGACATTACACCAAAGCTCATCTTGAGAACTCTTACCAATGGATAAAGAGATAAGACACCACGAGTTAACTTGGAGTCCTTTGCTTTGATTCAGCTATTGTATGTTGTATGGATGGGGATGGGCCGCCAATTTTTTAATCATGCCAAGTGAAACCACATTGGCATAGCTTCCACCATCAATAATCAAAGAACAAAAACTGTCCTTGACCGTGCACCTTGTATGGAACATATTCTCCCTTTGTTCATCCTTGGCACCTTTCTACCCATTTAAAACTCTTCTCAAAACTAACATCTCACCCTCATCAGCTTCTTCTTCAACCTCCTCTTGACTTTCCTTTTGGTTTTCTTCAATTTCACCTTCAAATTCCTCCTCTTTCTCTTGCTCATCCACGGCTCTCCATTTGGCCAAAGTAATGACCTTTCGGTTAGGGCATTATGAGGCTATGTGGCCTAACCCTTAGCACTTGAAACATCTTCTACTGCTCATAGGATGGGGATTAGGTCGAATTGGAGGTGTTTGGGTCTTTTGTGGAGTTGGGGTTCTTTATGGACTGGAGGGAAAAGGATTTGTAGCCTTACAAGGTGGAGTAGAACTCCCCTTGTTAAAGGGTGCGTTCTGGTTAAAGGGCTTGGAAATTTGAGGTTTCAAGGGCTATCTAGCCTTTTTTTGTTGTTAAACTTTGTGAGCCAGCACACAACCCTCATCAAAAGTCGAACAAGCTTGTAGTTCGACAACATTAGCATACCTAGGATCAAGTCCTCCTAAGTATCTAACTATTATTTGGTCTTCTGGTTCTTAAAGGTCACACTTAATTATAAGCTTTTCGAATTCTCTTGTATACTCTTCAACATTCAGATTGCCTTGGTTCAAATTATGAAGTTAGGAATACCAATTTTGTATATACGTGGGTGGAAGAAACCTAGCTTTCAACTTAGATTTCATCTTATCCTAAGTTCTGATTTTAGACTTTCGTTCCCTAACTCTCTTTACACACAAATTAGTCCACCATAAAGAAGCATACTTACGTAGTCTTAAGGCCACCAACCTGACTTTCTTTTCTTTAGGAACATCCTTGTACTCAAACACTCTCTCCACCGTGTGCAACCAGTCCAAAAACTCCTCTAAATCAAGCTTGCCTTCGTATTCTGGAATCTCAACTCTAAAATCATTAGAGTTTGCTTGCATCCGTGGGTCTTGCCTAACCATCCTCACTAGATGAATCCAGAGTATGGCTAAACAGTTGCTCTTGTCTTCGTGGTTCTAGTTGGATAGATTCTTCACACATCTTCTGTTTTTGCTTGAGAAAGGTACCTAGTTACTTGCGTAGGTACTCATTCTGAGCCTTCAACACTCGGTTAGAAGAAGTGATTTCTTGATTATTCTTCAAAACAACATCAAGTTTCTCTTCTAAACTCAAACAGGTACTCATCTTGTAACCGGTTTGAATGTAGAACAGATTCGGCTTTGTGTTTGTGAAATGGGCATGGGAATGATTCTGGAAGTGTGAGGGAACGTACCAGGCCTAGAAGAAACCAAGCTTTGATACCAAATATGATGTAAAGCTCAAGGGATTAAGCTTATAATCAAAGGAATGCAAAGTAGGAGAAGAAACACTCACAGTTTCAACCTGAACCCATGACTGAAATTAGAAGAAAGGATAGAACTAATCTTAGATTTTGGATACAGAAACACCACCAAAACCAAGGTTAGGGCCCCTAAGTTTGATTAAGATACAAAAAATCATTACTTAATCAAAGTTAGGACTCACTTGATGACCACCTTAACGGGCCTAGTTAAGGATAATCAAGTTAAGTGTTTTAACAAAGAAAGCTTCAAATCCTCTCCACGATTTTTCTCATTCAATGGTTAAGTGTTTCCACCAAATGACTGTGAATGCTTTAAGTTACATGCCTACCAAACATGCTACCAAGCAAGCAAGCACCTTGCCTTTCCTTCCTAGGGAGGAAAGGTGTTAAACTAGCCTAAGTGTCACGGTTAAGACTAACCGTGTACAAATCATGCTTAAACTCATCTAATTACATGCTTAACTTTAAGGAAAGAAAACAAATGATGTTTGCAACTTAATTAGCTCATGTTTAAGCATAATTAGCTAGGAAATCAGCTTGAGACCATGTGCTTCAGCCGAGAAGCAAGAAGCCCCTTTATGGCCAGCCAATAGCCTCCAAGAGGCAATGTCTTTTGTAGCCAACTTGCTATTGGTTATTCTTTTCTATGCATCCTCTTTTTGCAGCTGATCATTGTCCTTCTAGGCACCTTGAGACATGTGCCACTCAGGAATAGAGGAAGCAAGCCCATGGGAAGAGGAAAAATACAACCATGTTGCTGAACCGGGTTCACGGCAGTTTCTGGCCAGGTTTTGCAACCAATTTTAACCCCATCAAAAGTGTGCATGATTTTGTCTTCAGGCCATGGCAGGAAACCTTGCAGTGTGTACAAACCCCCAGCAAAGAAATCAAGATTAAATCATGTTTAAGTGGGGTAATTCTACCTAAACATTTAACCGCGCAGTTTTGAGCTAAAACTGCCGGTTAGACAAAATGCCTTGATCTTCAACTTCTTGTGTGCATAATTGGGAATGAATGCTTGGATCTGAAAGTCGACATGGTAAGGATTCCAAAAATGCAAAAATATCAGACTTAAGTCACAATGTAGCTTAAGTAATGACACGAACAAAACCGGGCATTTTTTGGCTATTTAACCCAGTTGTAGTAGTTGGAGTTTCTTGCAAAATGTGAGCCATCCTTTGAACTTGGGACCTTGTTCTTGGACGTTCTAGACTTGGAACATCATGGACAAGGTCATGGCTTGGTAGGACTCCATCAGATCTTCATTATAAGGATGAATATTCACTCATTTTTCATCATTAGTGTCGTAGATTAATGAAGCCTAGATTGAACCAGTGAAATCTATGGGATTTAGCTTGCTCTTAAAGGTTGATCTAAGGCATATATGAGGAAA
>NCQT01099833.1:51251-70185 GCA_002740465.1 Stenocereus thurberi
TTATTTGTGAATCCCTTCCCTCTTGTAATTGTTAAATGATGTTATGTGATTGATTTGTGAACTTAGAAATCTTTAAAAGGGGTTGTTAAAAGCTTGCTTTCATAATTGTGGATATCTTTAAATACTCATCAGTTGCCAGTTAGTTTGTTAAGATATTGTAGCCTAAAAGATCCAAAATCGTCGAACTACTCAGTGAGTGACTCAACTAAATAGTCGATAGGTTTAGGAAGTTAAAAAGCAAACTAGTAGCAAGTTTGAAAATGTTCTGAGGTTTTGGTTTGTTTATGTCCCCTTTTTTATAGTTTAAAAAGGATTGAAATGAGCCGAAAGGGCAACTGAAGGTGTTTTTATGAAACTTGGTTTGAATTATATACTAGCCAATTACTTTGAGTTTCGAATTGTGAATTACTAAACTCATTATGATTTTAAGAAGCTTTTTATGTTGAAAATGAAAAGAACCATTAACCATTATAGGGTTATGCACTATTTTTCTAGAAAAGCATGATTTTAGGAAAGTAAGCAACTATTAAAGAGAAATGATTTGTGATTCACTTGAAAGTAAAACTTACTGTGTGTGGCAGTGACTTCTTTTTAACTTGTGAGGGTTTATTATAATTTTTAATGGCTAAGATTGGTGCCTGAGTGGGCAAATGGTTAAGGAGTAGACCTGGTTTACCGGAACCCGAATGCTTGGAGAGATAGACCCAAAAATGGGAATCCTAGAAGACTTTGACGAGAGTAATGGTCCAAATATGTCATACCCCCGGGGGTAATTTGATGCGTGAGTGATGGCCTCACATAAGGCGAGTGCCGATCTCCCCTAATTAGCACATTATGAGATCTTATACCTAAAAAGAGAAGATATTTTCCTGATAAATGAGAAAATGATTTGAATTATTACCAACATGGTTGTTTCAGGAAATTTTAAAGAGTATGTGAGCCTTGAAGAGGCTAATGTGATTTATAAACTACTCTTTGAACACAACATGAGTCACTGCATTTTCTAAATGCATATTTGAAAGCATTTTACTCTATCCTTGTTGCTTACTTGCTTGTGTGCCTAAATGCTTGTTCATTAAGAAAGTTTGGTCATTAAGGGCCTAGAAATGAGCTTGAGTGGCTAGCATGAAGTTTAGAGGTGATGATTTTCCTTGGGGACTATAATTGCTTAATATGATAGTAATATACAAATGTTGTGTGATTGCTACTCATTATTATTATTATTGCCTGCAAATGGTTTTGGTTTTAAGGAGTCTGAAAATACTCATTGAGCGTGTGGTAGCTCATCCCATCTCTATTCCCCCCCTTTTCAGGGTTTTCGACATGATAGGTAGAAGTCGATTTACATACGCAAAGTTGGATTATCCCCTTGCTTGAAAAGGTGTCATGTATGCACATATAGAAGTAGACTTAAGAGTTAAATGATGTAATATAATATATCTCTAGAGTTGTAAATGTATGTAAACAGAGCACTCTAGTTCATGTAATACACATTGTTTATAAGTTGCTCTGTATGGCCATATGCGCGAACCATCTGATTAGTCAAATGTTTTTTAGCTGAAGTTAGTCGTATTTTGGAATGTAAACCTCAGTACTCCAGATGTGTGATCCATCAAGTTATATCTTTTATTTCCTTCTTTATTATTGAACTATATTTTTTGGTATACTTTGAGCTAGTGGCTGGTAGAGTTAGAACTTCGGCGTATAGCCGTTGAGCTTATTTTAGTGCCCTTTTTTACTTTTATTCATTACAAGGATCTAATGTAAGGCTATAAGCCTGGGAAATGGTTAGTTTTTAGGAAAATTCTGTCCATTTTGCCCCCAGAATTTAAGTAAAAATCTAAGAAAATGTTAATACTTCTAACCCTAAGGGTTGGGGTTGTTATAATCCAAAAATTAAGGTGACCATGATAGAGGTAGAAAAGTTTGAAAGTCCTACTCCTATGTAAAAAAATCCAGAGGATTAAATCAAATCCTTAGGAAATAAAGATTGATCGTTCATGGATATCTAGCTTTGCCAACCCTACAAAAATCAATAAGAAAAATGTGAGAAAAATTCATAAGAATGGTAAAATTACCATAAAACCCCAATTATTATGAAGCATGAGTGCAAGATTATAATGGGGAGAGGGATCTTCATCATCTAATGAAGAGGCTAAAGAAGATTATACAATTAACATGACTAGTGAAATGCGTAAAATGAGTTTTGAACCCATAAGGCACAATGCAGACTGAAGTATGAGTCTAGATAGAAAGTCATTGGGTACAAAACTAGAACTATTATAGTGAGCCAATCTATGAAGATGAGTTAGTTAAGCACATGACTACAGAGATATGTTATGAAGCTACCAATACAAACCCTGACGGCATCTATTTCCCAATAAAGGTATGTTTAGAGGGATATAACAAATATAAATTATGCACCTACATAGATAGTGGTTGTTCTGTATGCTTTGGAAAAAGAAAATTATTTTCAGAATTTATGTGAAAAAGCCAAGAATCTTTTGTAATTAAGAATAGCCGATTATACCATTATGAGCCATAACAAGGCAATAGAAGGGTTATCCATAAAATTAAGAGGAGTCCAATGCATTATACCAGTTCTATAGGCCACTGATCAATCCTTCATGATATGATTATTAGAAATAATTTTCAGAGACTATATTCTCCATGTACACAAACCATAAACCAGATAATGTTTACAGTCAATGGCCACTCAGTTTACAAGTAGTTAGCGTGGTGAGAAGGTAATGCCTGTACAACATGAGATAGAGCTGACAATCTCATTACTTGAGTTATCTATTGCAGAACAAATTGCTAAAAACAAAGGCAATTATGCAAAGAACTCTACACCGATAATCCTCTAAAATTCTGGGATAAAGATAAAACATTTGCTAAAATTACTTTATCAAATCCCAACACTATTATTCGAGTCAAGCAAATGGTGTATGCATACTAGGATATCCAGGAATTTGATAAACAAATCAAAGAACTTTTGGATGAAGGATTAATCAGGAATAGTAAGAATCCTCACATTAGTCTCGCTTGCATGATAAGCAATCATGCTAAAGAAAAAAGGAGAAAAGCAAGAATGGTGATTAATTATAAAAAGCTAAACGATAATACTATATCTAATGGTCATTATATTTCTAACAAAATAGTCCTTTTCAATAGAATTTAAGGAGCCTCTTGGTTCTTAAAAATGGACTATAAAAGCTGTTATTAGCAGATAAAAATGGATGAAGAAAGCATTCCGTTAATTGCATTTAGTGCTCCTCAAGAGCATTGCGAATGGATAGTAATGCCACTTGGTCTTAAAAATGCACGGAAAATATTTTAAAGAAGAATGTATAATATTTTCAAGGATCTTAATCACTATTGCCTAGTTTACATCGATGACATCCTTGTATTTTCCAAAACCATAGAACAACACAAAGATGATATCTTAGCTATCACCCAAAGATGCAATGATCATGGTATTATACTTGGTAAGAGCAGATGCGTTTATGTTGAACAAGAGATTGGATCTTTAAGTCTATAGATTAAAGCTGGACAAATCATTTCACAAAAGCATATTTTAGAAAAAATAGAAAATTTTCTTTAAAAGAATGAAGATAAGAAGCAGCAAGGAAGGTTTCTTGGATGCTTTGCCTATGCTTCATATTCGATTAAAGATTTAGCTAAACTAAGAAAGCCATTGCAATAAAAACCCAAGAAATAAGTAAGGTGGACATAGATCCCTAGTGATTTAAAAATTGCTCAAAACTTCAAAAAGATGTGTAAAAATTTTCATGTTCTTAATTTGCCTAATGAAGGAGATGATTTAATTCTTAAAACAGATGCCAACAATGAGCACTAAAGTGTGGTACTAAAAATCAAGGAAGGAGAAAATCTTTGAAATATTACAATGGAGGTTTTAATAAGGCAGAATGCAACTATCCCATGAGGAAAAAAGTGATCTTGGTAGTCATAAGAGGAATTAAAAAGTTCTTAATCTTTTTAGCCCCAAAATCTTTTCTTATTCGAACTGATTGCAAAGAAATACTTAGTTTTATGAAAAAGAATTTATCAAATATGCAAGTGCAAGGGTGACACGTGCATTGCCAATTATGGTTTAACCAGTTTTCCTTCTTTATTGAACATATACAGGGATCGAAGAACTTTTTGGTAGATAGTTTAACTCGAGAACTCACTAATGGTGATTATCAAAGAAGAACTTTTACTAGAAAAGGAGGAAATCCAATATGAAATGCCATTACTACTAGAACAGGTTACTCCTTCTAGTGAAGTCCTTATAGATAATTTGGAGTTTCATATAAAAAGTAGATCATGCTTCAGTCCACTATCTTATGCCTACCTAAAATTTTCCTTTCTAGAGTTATAAGTTAACTGCCTAAGATGTCCTTATGATATTAAAAAAAAAGTTCTTATGTTTAAGAAAAATGGTTCAATGAGTGGTGTGTAGCCTATATCGACTCTTATCATAATTGTACATATGATATTGGGAATCTTGGGGTACAATAATCTACTTTCCAGATAAGTCTGGAGTTGGTGGTGTTAGTTTCCCAACAAATTCAATCTCTCTAAATGACCCCATCATTAAAGCTTGGGAATATGAAATTGTAGTTTACTTTATAGAATTTCCAGATCTAAAGTACCCATTTTTTTCAAAAACTATGTTTCAACAATACGTGCTCAGAAGGATTCATTAAATTCTTCCATCTCCTGATTGTCTAATAAAAATCGCAATTAATAGATACCTATATGTGGAGCTATATTGTGCACTCATCAAGTATGAAAATGAGAAAGCTAAACCAGCCCATTATCTTGTTCAGATAGTTGATTTCAAGGACCCCAATGATTGACAACAAGAATGGTTTCTAGAATGACGAGAATCAATTATTGATCATATGTTAGCAAAAGCTATCAGTTTTTACGACATTTATCATCGAAGTTGGGGATTGATCGGGTGAGGAAGGACGCTAATGCATTGCGAAAACACTACTTTCACCTATCATAATGAGTTTAATGAATATATAAAGGTAAAGGAAGCAACTTCAGAAGATGTCTTTGATTATCTCTTTGATGTTGAAGTAGAAAAATTCTTATCATAAAAAGGAAAGAACTATCTTCTTGAATTATTTGAGAAATGGGATCCAGTGCATCTTTGATTTGGTGAAGATTTTGATGAGTATTCGGATAATGATGGTCTAGAAGATATTATTGGAGATGAAGGCATGCAGAATCTCAATAATGATGAGTAGTCTTGTTAGTACTAAAAGACTCTGAAGAATGGTTTCTCTATTATTGTACTATTTTAATAAGTGTCAGGTCTAAAATAAGATGGTCTACCGTAGCCATGTGAACGTGACTATAGCCATGTGTAAATCAGTGTGTACTATAGCCAATAAGGCATTCTATGTGCCATCCCGTCTATAAAAGTTGAGGTCAAGTGCTGAAAAGGAGCACGGTCATTTGAGCATTTTTTAGCAAAACAGAAGTCGGAATTCTCTATTTCTCTATGAGCAAGCATCTCTAGTGATCTTAATTGTCTAAATCCATCTTCAATTCTTTCCATTGTAATATTTTCACTTTTAAGTTTTTAAGAAAAGAAGTTTCTTGGTAGGGAATGTCATTCAATTGAACCTTATAAAAGATAAAAACTTGATTACTGACCACGCTTCGAGGTAGGAAATGAAGTAGATCTGTGCTGTGCCTGATTTAGGGAAGTTGTGGTTGAGAGTAGCAATCTCTATAAACTGGAAGCTAGAGGAACGCTAGAGTTCAACGCCGACTAAGTTCAGATAATGATCAAAACTTTCTAAGTAAGCTTTAATTATTTTTGCTAAACATGGTGGGCCTCTAATCATAGAAAATATAATATTTATGATATAAGTAGTAGAGTAATAAGCAGTACCATTTAAAGCCATTATAAGAAGTCCGAACATAAAGATAAGCTTAGTTTCGCAGAACAATCCAAAACTTTGAAGTATTTGCATTTGGAACCCCAATTGGGCCAAAAGTAGAAAATTCATAAAGTTCAGGGGCTTAAAAATAAATATTTATCACCAGAAATCAGTTAGCTCAAAGTTTTGTGCTCCGAAAACTATTTGTACTAAACTAAGAAGTCCCATAAATATTTTTCTAAAAACATACAATCAGTAAATCATTTCACAAACCTCAAGGGATCGAAAAGCAATTTATTCTACCTAGTGATGTTGATATTATATTTACTGCACCACCTCAGCGCCACCTACTTACATGGTGGCCATAGTTCATCCTCCCAACCTTCTTCGAATGACTATGAGGAAATTCAAGTCACCCCTAGGTCGATTCAAGAGGAGTAAGCCTCCCTCCGAGCCTATGTTGAAACTAAGAGTGCCGCTCTTCATTACTTTGTTCAAGAGCGGCATGGTGAGCTCCATGAGATGATAGCTTCTCAGAACTAATATTTCTAGGACTTTAGGGCTTGACTTGCGATATAGAGAGATTGGCATGTCTTTTAAGGTCATCCACTGCACCCTCTTTTGCCTCCTCTGTTCTGATTTTTTTTTCCTTTGTCCTGCCCCTTCTCATTTTCCTTTTTTGTGTTTGCATTGAGGATAATGCTTTCTCCAATCATGAGGGAATTGCTTTGCTTTCGAACTTGATGCTTGATTCCTTACTTTATGCATGTGTATATATATTGTACATGTTAGTTTTGCATTTTAGGCTTTACTCCATGTAGCTAGAGCATGAAATTAATGCATTTAGTTTCATTCTGGTACTTTAGCTTTTCTTGTGCATTAGAAGCATGACATTTAGGGTAGTTTTGCATTTTAGGTTTACTTTCATTTAGGCTTTCATTTTAGAAAATACAAAAAACCAAAAAAAAACCAAAAAAAGAAAAAATTGATCCTCTGACAATGAACTTCATACATTGGGTGGTGTTCTTTGGTTTAGAATGATCCTTTTGCTATACCCAATTGTGAATAAAAGTGTTTGGAAGTAAGTTTGTGAAAGTGTATGCTTCATGTTTTTGCATTGTGTTGAGTCACTTGAGTGCGAATTGCTTGCCCTATGACTCTTCGCATACATGTTGGCATGGTGAATCAAATGAGCTAGTTATGACTTTGGTAGATGTCCTGTAAGGATTTAAGCTTCATAAGACTAATTTGTTAATTCTAGTCTCTTGCTTTTTCTTGAGTGACTCTTCCTGGATGTCATTTTTCTAGAACTTGCATTGACTTTCATTTAAGATCACATTGAGCATATGCATGTAGGCAAATGACTGAGGTATTCTTTGATTTGATGAACCTGGTAGAGCAAACAGCCACCCTCGTATGCACGATACACCCTTGCTAGCGCCTTTTAGCGTTAACTCATGTTTATTTACACCCTTGCTACCGCCTTTTAGCCTTAACTCATGTTTATTTAAGTGAACCTCCATATTTAGCCTTCAGCAAAACACACGACGTACCTGTCAGCTACGACTAGAAAGGGTTTCACTTCTTAATATTTTGTTTGGGAGTTAGTTTGGAGTATTGAGATCTTTTGGTAGTTCAGTCTAGTTTGTAGCAAAGGGATTTGTCTTGATGTGTTGATATAAGAGATCCCTTGTTTAATTATAGAATGATTGGTGAAGAGTTGAAACAAACCAAAAAAAAAAAAGAAGTTTGATGTTTATTTGTATGGTCACACCCTTTGTTGGAAAGAAAAAGAAAAAATGAACAAAATGAACAAAATAAAACAAAAGAGAAAAAAGAAACTAAAAGAGATTAGCCTAGACCTGGAAAATGGGTCACTGAGTTCGAGTACGGGTCGGGTCAATTTTGGGTCGGGTCATGTCGAGTTAAGTGACATTTTGGGTCGCTTTGGTTTGGGTCGGGTATGGTACGGTTCCGGTCGATTTCGGGTTAACTAATTTTTGGTCAAATACACTCGTCATGCCAAAACAAACAACTTTGTAAAAAATTTCAAGTCGGATATGGTTCGGTTCGGTTCAATTTGGGTTTCGGGTCTACTTTCGGGTGAGCATATTTCGAATGTCGGGTCGGATATGGGTTCCGGTTGTTCAGTTCGGGTTTGGGATCTTGGGTCACTTTTGCCAAGTCTAGATTAGCCTTGTTAGATATAATTATTTTTGAATTTCAAGTCTATTCTCTTCATTTGATTATGCAATGGCATTTACTTGTGCATTTGAGTAGTATTGGTTTAAGGAGAGTATTTCTTCAGAACGTTGGGAGAGTTAAGCTTTTAATCTTTGGCTTTTAACTCCACATCCCCTAAAATATTTGTTCCCCTCTTACGTTTACCCTTAGCCCTGTTAAAACTTACATAAAGTCATCATGATTATATAATGTGCATTGCATACTAGTGACGTTGAATTAGAGAGTTTTGGCAAGCTTATTAATGCATGGTGAATTTCATTTGTCCAAATGAATGTATGAAATGCATGTAGATGAGCCTAATGGATGTTGAGGACTAATCTCTCCAAAGAAGAACCAAGAAAGAGAGAGAGAATTCCTAAATAAAGAAAACCTCTAGTAGAGTAGATTCAACACTTGAAATAGGTAACAAGTAGATAAATAAACCCACCCTCTAACCTTTTAAAGCCTTAGCACCAATAATTAGATTAAAGGGAAAACTCAAATCATCACCCTCCTAAGATAGAAAAGAATTTGAGGTTTTGAGGAAAATCAAGCTTCAAGCTCTCGTATCATTCATCAAATCTAATTTTTCGTGGAGGTAATTGAGTCCATAAATACCCAATGAGATGGGGAATTAGCTGTACATTACTGAGGTAAGTGGACCAATAGGAGGCTTATAAATTTCTTCGAAAAATAAATCACGATGCTTAAGATAATTACAATCACTATGAGTTGTATTTTTCAGCATTCATCCTCTATCTTCCAAAGAGGCTTGAGTAGGTTCTACTACTCCAAATGAGGTGACACCATTGTCGACTCTTCCCTTATGTGTGAGGAATCACCTTATGCTGATTAATCTCCAAAATTACAGCCACAACCTCCTCACCTAAGGCCATAATTAGAACCGCACATTTTTCAATCTTAGACCATTACTTACTCGATATTTAGCTTATAACTTCCTCAATAGTTTGTGTTTGAGTTTTATTTAAGACTCGTTGGAAAATATCCATTAAGGGCTTTCCATCCATGTATAATTTGTAGAAATTGGTACTCATTTACCTGCTTAAATTTGAGCTAGAAATGAAGCTGATTATTCTGTCCAGAAACTAAAAATGAGCTAATGAGGTAGTTTGGGGAGGATTAAGTGGTTAACTCAGGGCTACTATTGGCCCAACCTCCTTTCCTAACCCTACTTGGATCTTCTTAAGGGCCCCAAGTCAATATTGACCTTAGGGGACCTAGTCCCTGACCGGGGTTCAATATTGGGCCAACTTGGTTCATGACCCTCACTAGTCAGAGTAGACCCAAGTTCGGGAGTTGCTCCGCATTACTTTTGGTAGATTTGAGTTTTTGGAATGAGATTTGGGGGAACCATACTACATCTTAAAACACATGAGTGAAGAGCGTCACATGACTAAAGTGAGGTTCTACTAGTTTTTCTAGCTCAAACTATTTCCTTTGCTGATGTGAATGCCTTCAATGATTTGGGGCGATTGGTTCAAACTTTGACACTAAGGGCTTTATGAAAATTTTGAAAAATTCATTTCACATCTGATTGCTAAATATATTTGAACACTATTGGGTTTACTTTCGAAGATCTTGCCATTAAAGGTACTAATAATGCCTTGCCTGAGGGGGTTGTGAATGAATTTTTGGTTTTAGGTTTGCTGGGGGACAAGTAATGGTTGAAGCATGGGGGAGTTTAATAAGTGGCGAAAATATGTATCATTTTAGGGTCATTCAATAGCATTTCTTAGGGACTATGTGTTTAAGCATATGATTTTCATCCTTTTTTCTATGTTACGCGCAGGTATGCTTCCTAGGTGCATTTTATAGGTTTTAGACCCTTTTGACTCGACAGCTGTCATTTGCGCTATTTTTTGAGTCACCATGATAGTATCTCTTTTCTGCATGCCCGTGGAGCAAAGAGAGAATGATGACCACATGACCAGAGATGACTACAATGTAATCATGGTAACTACCACAGTCCATAGAGGTAACTACGAGCCTCTTTATTCTCCCTCGAATGTGTGGCTTAGAAAGCTTGAGTTCGGGTACTTGAAGCCATTTTGGGTTGTGAGGAGAACAAGGCCACTGAATCCTAAATTTCATCTCTCTCATTGGTTTTAGGATTCTTATAGTTTTTCTTGAAGCAACGGAAGATTTGTAAGAAGGAAGTGGCAATTCGATCCTCCAAGGTTGAAAGATTATTGAAGAACCTCAATTGTTGCTAAGTTTTCTCTTATCTCTTCTTGAACTTTAGTTTGTTTAATTTAGATGCTGTTTTGTTTAATTATGAGTGAATAGTTTAATTTAATCTAGGGATTGGTTTGCTGAAGTGTTGATGTTGAATCTTTAATCTTTGCTTCTTGTGCTCAATCTATTTTGGAAGGGTTTTATTCTATCTTGTAGTTGTATTGATGTAGGTAAGTTTGGCGAGATTTGCTTGCATATATTAGATAATTGAGTGAAGTAACAAAAGGAGAAACTCACTGTTAGACTAGCAGGAGTGAACTTGACTTGGTAATCCTTGAAAAGCATTGCAAGTTTAGAGGAAGCCTTTAGCAATAAAAAATCTTTAACCTAGACCAAAATAAGGACATTTGAAAGAATGATAATCGGTTTACTATAGGTAATTTAGTTTAGTTCAAAAGAAAGGATTGAGTTTAATTAGATTTGCAATTCCTTTTAATAATCCAAACTAGAAAAGAGTGCATGTTTAATCCAAAGTTTCAACTATTGAAATAGAAAAACAAACCCTAGATGCTTTACTTTAATTGAATTCCCATATGGCTAATGAGCATAGATGAAATACCGCTAAAATTTGTTCGCTTAACATTTTTGGTAGAACATGACTCAATAGATTATGATCAATACCAGAGGATGATATTTTATCTAGACTATAAAACCCGTGTACTTACAGGTTATGTTACTACAAAGAGAGTATGACCACAAAAGGGGGACATTTCCACATCGACTCTTTTTATTAGTCTTGATTCCTCATCTTAAACAAGCAAATGATAATTAGAAAACCTATTTTAGGTGTGCATTCCTTCATAAATTTGGTGACGAATATAAGGAAATGTGCTCATTAACATATACTACTGTAAAAAGGTAATAAAAATGCCAATTTTCATTGAATAAGGAAGGACAGAGTCTATTAGTGATCAACAATGAAGTTACTAGAGATCAATAAGTTATGCATTAGTGATTAGTTTCTCATGTGTATTTAAGCTACCTAAATGCATGTATTGCTTATATTTTTTTTATTGTCCTATCCTTTTAGATGTTTTGCTTTAATAGAGTTATCTTAGTTAAGAGAACCATCAAGAGGGAATTCCCTGCTATGACCAAACGGACTAATGAAGAGATCAAGAAAAGAATAGAAGACGAGGACAAGGGTCATGGTTTTAGGAGAGGGACGATCCAACCTCCACTAGATGTTCCACGTCTACCACAACTGACCAGTGACCTATTGAAGCCAACAATAAGTTAAAATTTTGACGTAATAAATAACACATATTAATGTTTGTTGTAACGTGGGTAAGCATCCCACTTTGTTATCAATAGAGATATGATTAGCGATCTCTTTGCATAACATAAGTGATTAGTGGCAAACCCAGGAATTCGGGAAAAGGGATCAGAAATAGGTTCGCCATTATGGTTGAGTGACGTCGTTCACACTTTCTTCATTAAATGGTAAGTTTTCAAATTTGGAACTTGAAGGGAATGATTATTCATCACCTATCTTTTTAAAACACTTATGAATTTGAACTAGAATTCAAATTAACCCACAAATTAAACAACTTTAGAATTGAAATTGGTAAATTAAACTCATAAATTGAAACTAAAAAAGAAAATTAATCTCAAGTTAAAGGATTAAGCAACAAATTGAACTGTTGAGGTCAATTAAAGCACATCGTTTTGAAAAATTTGTACACTTTGAGCTGAATTGAAATTAAATCCACAAATTAAACAATGTTGGAATTAAAATTGGTAAATTGAATGCAAATTAACCTATAAAGTAAAGGATTAAATAACAAAGTAAAGTCAATTAAAGGACTAAACTAGACTTAGTAAACTTTGAACTTCAAATTTCAGGAGATAAAAACCCCTACCACCCTAACACCCCAAGGATGGCTTATGCTCACTGGCTCATGGCGGACCTTCAATCTAGTAGTAGCAGCAAAGATACGAACGAGGGGTGAAAATTAAAATTTACAAAGAAAATATAATTTAAAAAATGCATGAAGCCAGTCTCAAACCCTCGACGTCTAATAAGTGCTTAAAGTATATATCATTTTAGGGCCATTTTGTTGCATTTTTAGGGAAAAGTATATGCTATATGTTATCATTTATATGCTCATTCTTGATTTATGCTTTGGTATGTTTTTTCCCCTATATTTTGCAGGTTTTAGACCTTTTTCCCCCAGATTTGACCCATAAATGAGTATATTTTGACTCGCCGCGGGTGCCCCTAAGTTGTTATGCCCGTGGAAGAGAAGAAGAGCAGAAGAATTGAGTTCCAGCCCACACCACGGTTTGCCCGTGGTGAGGATGTAACAGCAAGCCTATTCATTTTCCCTCATTGTGTGTCTAAGATCAATCGAGTTTTTCTATAAATAGGGCATCCTTTCGCGGCAGAAAACACACCCCATCATCTCATCTTATACTTCTTTCCTCTCTTCAAGTAGATTAGGGTTAGTTTAGATCAGAGAGAGAGTGAGATAGAGTTGAAGTGAAGATTTTGCAAGGATTCCATCTTAGGTTTGCACGAAGGTTCAAGCGCGTTCTTTGGTTGAGTATCTCTTCCCTCTTCTCTTCTCTTCTCTTCTCTTTTCTCATTTTTACGTTTTGTAGATTTGATTATCATTTTTATTTGATTTTGGATTTATGCAAACATTTGTTAGTTTTTTGATCTTGTGTTGATATCATTTGGTGCGTTCGAAATTGTTGGATTGTTTTCTTATATCCTAGAAGTTTATTGTTTTTGATAAACTTGATCACTTTCGTGCATGTTATGGGTATTTGGGTGAAGGACTGAAAGGCGAAATCTCAAATATTTAAATCCTAGGATTTGACTTTATTGCGTGACGTCTTGAAAGAGAATTACGAATTGAGAAACCATTGATTTGATAATTGTGTCCCTAATCAACCTAAACCAATCGAGAAATCGATGAAAATTGATGATTGATTTGATTTCGGTATTTCACTCCACCTTAAAAGAGGGATGTGATACTTCAATTATCGGTTTTAAAACAACCATTAGAGGAAGAAGTGCTTGATTGATACATGAACTGGGAGATTGCTAGTTTTGTATAATTCCTTGAGTGGTTATCCATTAGATTAGATACTAGATTAATTTAGCTTCAATATCAAACTTTGATTCGCTTAGCATATCTTGAGGGATTATAACCCAGTAGTTTCACCTAGTCTCTGTGGGATCGACCTCAATATGCTACAACGCCACCGTATGCACGCGGCTGTATCAACATCTCAAACATTGAAAGGCATCGTGCGCACCATGCCATTGGGGCAATAGCATGTCTTTGTGGCTCCTTGGCATAACTTTTATTTATATTAATCTAACTCTTTTAGTTTTGCTACATACTGATTTTTTTTTAGGCAGGGGTGTCAGTTAAGACCATGAACTCCACACTTCCTCCACCCTTATTAGTCATCATTTAGATTAGTGTTCACTTTTATCCCTATCCCATAGTATTCGATCCTTGTGTGGGTGGAGATCAATAGAGGTGTTGCTGATGATCAACATTCGTAAGATCATTGATCAATATTTATGTAATTAGTGATTAATTGCCATACGATTAGTGATGACTTAACTCAGTCTGTGATTCTTTTCCCTTCATTGCTTGGATGAGTGATAGATAGAAATGTTCTTGGTGGTTAACTGTCATAACATTAGTCAACACCTAATTAGATTTTTACCCTTTTTCTCCAATGCTTTAGAATTTAGTCCTTGTCTATTATGTGATCGACAATCATGTGATCAGTGGTCATTATTAATAAGATTAGTGATTACCTAAATTAAGGTTTACTTTTTCCCCTGTTGCTAGGAATTCAATGCTTGTGTGTGTAGTGATCAATATAGATGTTACTAGAACTATTCCCCTTATGATGCAAGAGTTAAGATTAGCAATATGCAAATGTCCAAAATTATGACTAATTCATCAATAATATTGTTTTCATCATTTAGATTAATATTATTAGTTAAGTAATCTTTTTATCTATTGATTTTTTTTGGTTTACACATGTGTTATTTTTAAATATACAAGTAATTATCTATTAATGATATTTCTAAGTAATTCATCAAGATGAAGATAAAAAGTCTTATGAAGTACATAAAGAAAGATAAAAAAAGAATTGTATGCATGCTAAAACACACAAAATGGATTTAAATAGTAATTAATAACCTGTCCAATAAAGTTATGACACTTGGTAAAAATGTGTAAAGTCACTCAATTTTATATACAGTTATATAGATTGGTGATCAATTGGCATATCATTAGTGAGCATTTAACTAAAGTAGTGTTTGGTTGGGGGAAAAATAGTTTTTCCAAAAAATAATTTTCTAATTTTTCGTTGTTTGGCACAATAAAGGATAGAAAACTATTTTCCAAGGAAGATGATTTTCCCCCCCAATGGAGGAAAATAATTCCCTTTTTGAGAAGATGAAAAATTGATTTTCTTTATTCAACTCTTTGATGATATGTTTAGTTGAAATTTAGCTACAAAATTCGATTTCAACTGTTTGGATCGAAACTTGACTATTCGGTGGAAAATATTAAAATGAACTTAAATATAAATTTTCAGCTCAAATTTCTTTTATTTGATCGACATTTATTGCCACCACAATAATTTAATCGACTTTTTTTGTCACTAAAATAATTCAATGGACTCACCACTAAAACAATTTCCACGATTTGGATCAAAAATTATCCCATTCTGATTAATCTCTAAAATTATAGCCGTAGCCTCCTCAATTACGGCCATAATCAGAACCGTGCATTTTCCAGTCTTAGACCAACCCTTGCTCGTTATTTAGCCTATAACTTCCTTAATACTGGGAATTTGAATGCGATTTAAGACTTGTTAGAAAATAGACATTTGGAACTTTCCATCCATGCATAATTTATAGAAATTAAAGGTCATTTGGCCACTTATATTTGAGCTAGAAATCAAACAAAGTATTTTATCTAGAAACTGAAAATGAGCTAATGAGTTGGTTTTGAAAGGATTAAGTGGTTAACTCCTTATTTAGGGTTACTATTGGCCAACCACCTTTTCTAACCCTAATTGGACCTTCTTAAGGGTCTGAAGTTAATATTGACCATGGGACACCCATTCCTTGATCGAGGACTAATATTAGGCCAACTTGGTTCATGACCCTCACTAATGGGAGTAGGCCCAAGCTCGGGAGTTGCTCTGCATTAACCCCTCCACCTTGAAAAGGATTTGTCCTCAAATCTTCATCATGTTCTTCATTGTCTTAAAGGTAAGGCGTGAGATCCCAACACTAAAGGCAGCGGATATTTGCATAGTCCCTACGTGTATTCTCTCCCACCTTTTGTACCACCTTGTATGGACCATCTCCTCTAGCCATGAGCTTGTTCTTCCTTCTTGATGGGTGTCTTTCCTTCCTTAAGTGCAATGATGTAAGATCACCTAATTTGAACTTAGAGGTTGGGCAGTTCTTGTTGGCCTTTTGTTTGTATTGCTCATTCACTTTCTCAATTTGTTCCCTCACTTTCTCATGTAGCTACTTCATTTCTTTAGCTCTTGCTTCGGCCTTAAAACTCACCTTTGATTCCTGAGGAATAGGTATAAGATCAATGGGAGTAAGGGGGTTAAGACCATAGCACACTTCAAAGGGAGACTGGAAGGCAGCATAGGAAGGAGCTCTATTGTAGGTGAATTCGGCATGAGCAAGGTTATGAGAGTTCTATTTGTCACCTCTGTTTGTTCATCCGTTTAAGGATGGCAAGTAGTGCTTAAGAGCAACTTAGTCCCCACGAGCTTCCCTAGGGATCTCCAAAAGTGAGATACAAATTTGGCATCCCTATCTGACACGGCAGTTCTTGGAATACCATAGAGCCTCACAATTTCTTAAAAGAAGAATTCTGCAATGTAGGTAGCGTCATCACTCTTATGGCATGCAATAAAGTGAACCACCTTGGAGATCGATCTACGACTACTATGATAGCATCTTTTCCCCAAGGGGTTCTTAGAAGGGCCACAATGATGTCAATGCTAATGTCATCCCAAGGCCTTGAGGGGACTGGAAGAGGAGTGTGGAGACTTTGATGGAAATGACTCTTAGCCATGTGACAAATGTTGCATCCCTACCCATCTTAGGCCAATAAAAATGATCCTTGAGTATCTCAAGAGACTTGTTAATACCAAAATGATAGGCTAATGCTCCTCCATGGGCTTCCTTGACAATCAAGTCCCTTATAAGACTTTTAGGGATGCAAAGCTTGTTTTCTTTGAAGAGGAAACCATCTTGTAGAGTGAAATAGCCAAAGTTAGAAGGATTCTTCACCACTTCCTTGAAGTCTTCATCTCATGGTATGGAGCTTGGATAGAATAAAATCCAAGAATCCTTACTTCACGGACTGAAAGGAGAGCATATCTCCTTGATAAGGCATCCCTAAAGTTCTCTTTCCCACTCTTATGAAAATAAGAGGAGGTGAAGATTGAAGCATGTCTTGAGTTCAACTTGTGTTGACCATTGATGCAGGGCAATGCCTTATCATCCGAATGGAGCACAAACGCCTTGGGCTTAAGGCAATGACTCCAATGTTTCAAAGCTCTAACAATGGCATAGAATTCCTTGTCCTAAATGGAGTAGTTGAGCCTCGAACCATTCAACTTCTCACTAAAGAAAGCTAGAGGGCGCTTTGCTTGAGCGAGAATCGCACCAATCCCAACACCACTAGCATTGCACTCAACTTCAAATAGAAGATTGAAGTTGGGAAGAGCTAAGATAGGAGCTAAACAAAGTGTATTTGTTGGTTTCAAAGGCCCTTTGGGCATCCTTTGTCTACTCAAAGCTTTGTTCTTTCATGCATTCGGTGAAGGGAGCCATAATGGAGCATAAGTCTTTGATGAACCAGCGGTAGAAAGAGGCCAACCCATGGAAGCTTCGCACTTTTGTGATGGAGATATGAGTAGGACAACTCTGGATAGCCTCAACTTCAAATTCATCAACTTGAATTTCCTCACCTGACACAACATAACCAAGAAAGACAACTTGAGGAGTGAATAGTTCATACTTCTCAAGTTTGTTGTTGCAATACTTGGAACACTTGAGAGAGATGCCCCACATGAGGCGTTTTATCATGGCTATACACCAAAATGTCATCAAAATACATCACAACAAACTTCCCAATGAATGGTCATAAGACCTCATTCATGAGCCTCATGAAAGTGCTAGAAGCATTAGATAGATCAAATGGCATCACAAGCCACTCATACAACCCATATTTGGTCTTAAAGATGGTTTTTCAATTAAGGGCTCAAGTTTAGGTACCGCGATAATTTGATCGACTTTTTTGTGACTAAAATAATTCCGTCGACTTGCCGCTAAAACAATTTCAACCGTTTGGATCAAAACTTGATAATCAGATACAAAATATTAAAATGGGCTCAAATTGAGNTTTTGAGTTTGATATTCTTTCATTTGGCCAACATTTTTTTCAACAACGACAATTCAATTGATATTTTTCACTCCTTAAATAGTGCAAATAATTATTTTCACCATTCGAGCAATTTCAATAGTTTGGACCAAAACTTGATCATCGGATATGAAAGATTAAGATAGGCTCAAATCCAAATTTTGATCACGACATTCTTTTATTTGGTCAATATTTTTCTCTATCATGACAACTTAATTAATATTTTTTACCACTCACACAATTCGGTTGATGTTTTTTTAATCACTACAATGGTTTCAATGACTTAGATCTAAACTTGATTATCCGAGAGAAAGTATTGAAAAAAACTCAAATATGAATTTAAAGCTCAAAACTACGACCATTTAGTCAGTATTTTTCATCATTTAAACAATTTGATTGATGTTTTGCTCTTTTTCATGGAAAATGATTTGTCTTGTACCATATAATAGCTAGACCCTAAATCATGTTTATTTATTTAATTGAGCGATGTTATTAATTTTTCACAGTTACTTATCTCATTTAACCATCCCGAATGAGAGAATTCATTTTGGATCCCACTTTGCAATTCAAGTTTCATTTACCATAAAATTTTGGATGAATCGATATTAGACCGCAGCAAATATAAGTAGGTGATAAATTATTTTTTATAATGGCACAAAAATTTAATTTTTAACCATGTAAAAAAAATTCGGCCCAAATTCAATAAGCTTAGCCCAATTCGTCTGGACCCGAATTGTGGCCCGATTCATTTTGGGTTCAAATTGTGGCCCAAAAATTTTGGTGTAATTAAATTAAGTTAATCACCATCATTTGTTCCCAATTTTAATTAGCAAAAAGCTACTTGAAGGTCTATACATATCAGCCAAATTTGATTTAGGTAAGCATCTAAGTCATTTTTTTCTCACCAAGCAAAGACAAGTCTTCCACTCTCCTCCATCTATTTTTCCTCCCTCCCCCATGGCTGTTTGCTGCTGTCCCGAGGCTATTTCAACTAGTTCTGCCACCATCCAGCCACCCTCCTGTCACCAACCAGCCACCCTCTAACCACCAACCACCACCCTAACACCCCCCATATCAAGCACCATCTCCATCTCTCCCTTTGATCACCAA